>SJYT01003106.1:419504-444276 GCA_006410635.1 Cephalophus harveyi
GAAACTCCAGTACTTTGGCCACCTCATGCGAAGAGTTGACTCATTGGAAAAGACTCTGATGCTGGGAGGGATTGGGGGCAGGAGGAGAAGGGGACGACAGAGGATGAGATGGCTGGATGGCATCACTGACTCGATGGATGTGAGTCTGAGTGAACTCCAGGAGTTGGTGATGGACAGGGAGGCCTGGCGTGCTGCGATTCATGGGGTTGCAAAGAGTCGGACATGACTGAGCAACTGAACTGAACTGAAAGCTTCTGACATCCCTTCTTACTGTTAGGTCAAGCCTGTCAATCTATTATCTACTTTTCATATTACTAGGATCCACATTTCAATGAAGTACTTTTCTTTCTCCACAAACATTTCAATATAGGTCTTCCCTTCACAGTCATTCCCCAATAGTCTTGATATAACCCATGGACATGAATGGGAGTATGTATTGATAAACACTCACATTAACATAGCAAGAATGTGTACTATCCTGCAGACATGCCTAATTATGTATGTCAGTACATGTATACTAGTAGATCCCTTGTTTTTGTTTTGTTTTTTGCTTGTTTGCTTTTTTACATTTAATTCAAAAATACTGACATTTTCAGGATAGGAATTATCTGTAGGCAAATTACATACTTACCAGAATTCCATTCATTAAGATCTATTAAAATAAAGCATAAAAGACACAAGCTTCTTCCCACCCCAAATCTATACTGTTGTATAAAGTTCAGGGAAACTTGATGAAACTTGATAGAAATTTATTATTCTCTGAACTAACAGGCTCAACATGAGTGATCCAGGTTGGCAGAGTGGCAAGGCTGTCCTCTATATATAACTTCTGAGGGTATTCCATCCATCACTATTTCCAGGTAATAGAAGGGGCAAAGATAGTAATTGAAGAATAAGCAATTTCCTTTCAAGCATGTGGCATGTTAACAACATGCATCACTTCTGCTCATGAATTCCTTTTTCAACAAATTAGCCACATGGCTGCATCCAGCTGCATGGGAGACAGAGAAATGTAAACCATATTTGTATAGCCATGTGCTATGCTAACACACAGGGTTTCTGTTTCCAAAAGAAGGAAGATATGAAATGATACAGAGGATATTTAACTTTCTCTGAAATACTCAAAATGCTTAAGAGACACTACTTGCTCTCAGTTTTAAAAAGGTATGTATTTGTTTATGCATGTGTGTGCATATGTGTATATGTATGTGTGAGAGTTTCTATTAAATCTACTATAGACTTAACACCAAATGAAATAAACTGAAAAAAATCATAATCTTCATTTCTCTATCTGAGATGTTTTAGTCTGTGTTTCCAGAAAGCAAATTCTGAAAAAGGTGTTTGGGTAGAGGAAGTTATTGGAAAGTGCCCTCACAAGCAACAGCTTTAAGGGAAAGAGGAAGGACTGGGCAGAAATAAAATTGATCTGTGATGTAGTGCCGAAGGAAGTCAACACCATAAGAAGCTTTGAAACTAATATGCTTTTACAGAATTTTCTTACCTGAGACAGGGGGCTGTACTTTTGAACCCCATATCAACCAAACATTGGATGTGGGTAATCCCCCAGGGAGGGTCAAGTCATATTCCTGTGGGCAAAATTAATTTCTATAGCATATCTTAGTCATTTTGAGATGATCTAACAAAGTGCCATAGACTGGGTGTTTTATGAAGAGTACAAATTCATTGCTTATAATTCTGGAGGAAGGAAATCTGACTTCAGGGTGAGAGCCCTATTTGTGGTTAAGAGTGCCAACTTCTCATTGTATCCTCCCATAGTGGAAAGCAGAGAGGGAAATCAAACTTTCTGAGGACTCTCATAAGGGCACTAATCCCATGTATGGAAGCCATCCTCATGACCTCATCCAATCCTAATTACCTCTCAAAAGCCCCACTCATAGTATCATCGCACTGGAGAGTTGGGTTTCAACATGTGAATTTTGGAATGGGACACAAACACTCAGTCTATTGGCTTTGAGCCATCAGCCACCAACTTTCCTAAGAGCTGAAAAAATGAAAGTGGTTGTAGTGGAGGGGATTGATGAGTACTAAATAACGAGACAGCAAGATTAGAGCAATATAAGAAAATGTTCCTAATTCTAAGACTACTTATACCTGTATAATTTGGATATACTGCAATGCTCCTCTTAAGCATATCTCACTGCACCTCAGATGGGAAGGCACAAAGCACTTGTAAATACTGCTTAGCTTAAATAGGACAGCTAACAAACCTTGAAACAGTTTTCAACACTTTCTTCTCTCTTCTCCAGAAAGGATGCCATTTGAATAATGCTACATAGAAGATTAATGTCCATATCCTTTTCCTTCCCCATGCATCCTTTTCAGGAACTTGGAAAATGATATTGACTTATACAGACAACAAAGTACAACATGTTCATGGGAGTTGTGTCTTTTCTTTAAGGAATTTACATTTACTCAGAGTGAACAAAACAAATACTATCCTTAAAACATTCTTTGTTTCACGAAGGTAACAATGACAACCAATGACACATTAATTCCTATACATCCCTTTTGTAATTGTTATTATGTACTATTTCAGCACTACTTTGTACCTAGTATATCTAGACAGGATCTCAGAACTTGTAAATACTGCTTTTTTCTTGTATTTTCATGTGGAAATAATTTTAAGATGGAAACAATCCACTAATCTCTCTCTTATCTTTAAAAGTACCTGTTCAGTTCAGTTCAGTTCAGTCACTCAGTCGTGTCCGACTCTTTGGGACCCCATGAATCGCAGCACGCCAGGCCTCCCTGTCCATCACCAACTCCCGGAGTTCACTCAGACTCACGTCCATCGAGTCAGTGATGCCATCCAGCCATCTCATCCTCTGTCGTCCCCTTCTCCTCCTGCCCCCAATCCCTCCCAGCATCAGAGTCTTTTCCAATGAGTCAACTCTTCACATGAGGTGGCCAAAGTACTGGAGTTCCAGCTTTAGCATCATTCCCTCCAAAGAAATCCCAGGGCTGATCTCCTTAAGCACCTGTAGGAATAGCAATGACTTTCCTATTTCTGAAATTATTTTCATAACCCCTAGAAATATCTTCATTAACAGGTGGTGTGTTATTCTCTATATTCCCCATCTCTACTCATATTGGTATTTAATTTTTGAGCAGCAGTAGAGTAGAAGATGCATATTCAAAGCAGAGGCATTAGGGAAACAAGGCAGAAGTTTGGTAAAGACAAGTTTCCTAAGTTTCTTGTCTTGTTATCCTATAAAGAGGTAGCTTGGCTTTATTTTCAAGAGGAATGTAATTTTCTGCCACTTTGTAAATTTATAAGGGGAATGAATGTCAGCAGGGATCACCTGTTCAAGTTGGAAGCTCCCAAACTGGGCCGTTGAGACTACAGCCTGCTTTCTGGGATCACTTACTGAAGGGGCAGGTGAATTCATATCATCACTGGTTTCATCTTAAGGACTTTCAACCCTCCAGCTAAGTCAGCTCTTTTTCCTCCAGCCTAAGTGAAATACAGTTGACATATAATATGTAAATTTAAGGTGCACTATTAAATTTAAGGTGTACTATTAAAATGACACACTCACATGCATTCACACACATACACACAGATAGATACATAGCAACACGGCTACCATCACAGCAGGGTGATATCTCTATCATGGCACATAATTATTATCTTTTTTATGGTGAGAACATTTATGATCTGCTCTCTTAGCAGCTTTCAAGTACATGATACAGCAAGTCACCTCTTTAAGAAAGCACTATCAGGGCCATCCATCAGAAACACAGGCTTGCTGCAACTTCCCTGGTGGTCCAGTGGTTAAGACTCTGTGCTTCCAATATAGGGAGCATGGGTTCAGTCCTTGTTGGGGAACCAAGATCTCACATGCTGTGTGACCAAAAAATTAAGAAGAAAAGAAACAGGCTTGCTCTTCTCATAATGGAAAGAAAGATGGTTGAACCCAACTTTCCATAGTACACATCAAGATGCAATGGTACTAAAACACCCATTCTGAAACTTGGATATAAGTGGACTATTAGATAAAATAGAGAATCATTATTAATTTTGCTACTGTGCAAATGGGTTTGTCATTATACAAGAAAATGTCCTTAATTTTAGAGATGCATAGTGAAATATTTACAAATAAATTATCATGTCTGTAATTTCAGTGGCTGCGCAGACGCAGGAGGGCCTAGAGGATCTATCCACGTTGAAGGTCAGGAACGGCCCCTCGTCCAAGGTAAGGAGCAGTGGCTGTGCTTTGCTGAAGCAGCCGTGAAGAGATAACCCACACCCAAGGTAAGAGAAACCCAAGTAAGATGATAGGTGGTGCAAGAGGGCATCAGAGGGCAGACATACTGAAACCATACTCACAGAAAACTAGTCAATCTAATCACACTAGGACCATAGCCTTGTCTAACTCAATGAAACCAAGCCATGCCTGCAGGGCAACCCAAGACAGGCGGGTCATGGTGGAGAGGGCTGACAGAATGAGGTCCACTGGAGAAGGGAATGGCAAGCCACTTCAGTATTCTTGCCTTGAGAACCCCATGAACAGTATGAACAGGCAAAATGATAGGATATCAAAAGAGGAACTCCCCAGGTCATTAGGTGCCCAATATGCTACTGGAGATCAGTGGAGAAATAAGTCCAGAAAGAATGAAGGGATGGAGCCAAAGCAAAAACAATACCCAGTTGTGCATGTGACTGGTGATAGAAGCAAGATCCGATGCTGTAAAGAGCAATACTGCATAGGAACCTGGAATGTCAGGTCCATGAATCAAGGCAAATTGGAAGTGGTCAAACAAGAGATGACAAGGGTGAACGTCGACATTCTAGGAATCAGCGAACTAAAATGGACTGGAATGGGTGAATTTAACTCAGATGACCATTATATCTACTACTGCGGGCAGGAATCCCTCAGAAGAAATGGAGTAGCCATCATGGTCAACAAAAGAGTCCGAAATGCAGTACTTGGATGCAATCTCAAAAACGACAGAATGATCTCTGTTCGTCTCCAAGACATTCTGAAGGAGATCAACCCTGGGATTTCTTTGGAAGGAATGATGCTAAAGCTGAAACTCCAGTACTTTGGCCACCTCATGCGAAGAGTTGACTCATTGGAAAAGACTCTGATGCTGGGAGGGATTGGAGGCAGGAGGAGAAGGGGACGACGGAGGATGAGATGACTGGATGGCATCACTGACTCGATGGATGTGAGTCTGAGTGAACTCCGAGAGATGGTGATGAACAGGGAGGCCTGGCGTGCTGTGATTCATGGGGTCGCAAAAAGTCGGACACGACTGAGCAACTGAACTGAACTGAATTTGTTAAGATACTTCACTAAAAAATACCTTGAGCAGTTTGGCAAATGTCAACAGTTATGTAGCTAGGTGGAAGGTATATGCATATTCACTAATGATTCTCTCTATTCTGTATATACAAAATAATTCATAATATAAATTTGAAATCAATCCCCATTCTTCTGCAATCACTGAGCATCTCTGTAAAATTCAATTAATGGAGAGAAAAAATGTGTGTGCTGGCAAGAATATTCCTGATCCCAGAAGTCTTTTTACCATTTGGTAGATCTCTTCCTAATTAGTAGCTTCTTTTTCATCTTTATTTATAGCAAGATCAATTTTCCAGTCCAGATACTTGAACTGTATCCTCTAAATTGTCATTATACTCTTTCTTTTCTCTGTCATAACCATCTACTCCTTCTATAAAGTTGTGAGAATGGTTATCTATGTATTTTTTCACTTTTGGGGTTGGGTGTATTTAACTGTTCCCTACCCAGTCATATAATGTAGCACACTGTATAGGAAATATTTAAATTTTTATTGCCTCAAGCACAGTGGAAGGAACAAAGAGAATTAAATGTTGTCTTAAATATGAAGAATCTTATAATCTATTTGGAAAAATAAAGAAATTGCACATAAATCTAAACATAAAAAGTTAGCTAATGATTCAATGCAATATGTAAATATATCAAATGGATAATGTTTAAGTAATCTCTTTATCATAAAATAAGCAGCATAATGATTACAAAGAGATTTCATATTTAGCATATATTTTTTGAATCAATTGTATTAGTATTCCCCAAGGGTATGGAGGAAGAAAACTTGGGGAATTATTAAAGAAGTTTCCAAATCATTCAATTTATTTTAACATAAAAAAATACCATCGCTATTAGAAAAGACATTCACAAAAATTCATAGATTCCAGCTAACTCTTCCTTTGAAGACAAATAACAATGTGTTTTGAACGACGAAAAGTCACTTTCCATTTTAAAACTTTTACTTTCATTATAAGCCATATCGAAGTAGTTTATGCTCAGCAGCCAGAATCAGGGGAGGGGTAACCCTCATTTAATAAATCAATTAGTATCCTGTACTCTACACAAACAAATTCAACAAAATACATACTTATCCACTGTAAAATAGAAATCCTACTTGGTCAACATTCTCTAATAATGACTCTAAATATATGAGTATCTTCACATCAATTTTTCTCTTTTTCAGCTCTTTTTGTTCTCAATACAAAGTGACTTCTTTTCCTTTTTAAGATTTAGTATGTCAACCACAGCCTGCTCCATTACACAAAGATGCCTGGTTACTTGAAAGACTTTGATACATCTGTGCTATTCCCTGTGTGCTGACATATGTCTACTTGCAACAGAGAAAAGAAACTTCAAGGATGAGCCCCACTCATTTCAGTAATTGGTATTCCAGCCTGCTAGTTCAGATGGATTATTGTTAGTGAGATAGGCAGCTAACATTAATGTCAAATTAACATAAACTATAAGGATGATAGTATGCTGGAATTTGCATAATTTTCATCAGAATCTAAAAGCTTTTGAAATTGATTCTCAAGGACTAATAAAGACATATTAGTTTACTTACTATAACATTTTGAAACATTATTTAAAATGTCACATTCTAATTTTAAGTCAGTGATCTGCAACTTAGGATAATAGACAATATATGAATTTTAGACACAAATTAAATAATTTATGTGAAAATATGAACTGCAAAATTATTAATCAGCCTGTGGACAAAATAGCACATTTCTTTTATTTTTAAGCATATATGCTACCCAAATTCAATTCCTTGTTAATATCATTATAGAAATTTCTTGTGTACATTCTTAGGTGCCTTAATGCAGTCTGTTCAGTGATTCAAAGTCAAATGTTAATGGCTTTATTCCAGAATCTTCAAAAAAGTCTCCCATATGTGTGATTTCATTCCAAGCAGGAAACTTTCGATAAAGTTAAATGTGTTTATATTTTAAAATTTTTCCTGTTATGTCAAAACATAGAAATGCATAGAGAAACATATGACACGTAAGCATAGTATGTGCCCATCCCTGGCCTGTTTGGTTTTGGAGTTGTTCCTCTAAACAGATCATCACTTAACCAGCTGTGAAGTGGTGATATGAGCTTCTCAAAGTAGAAGCTTGTTTCCCTACACGTGTTCTGTTTGCCTGAACACTGCATCCCCTAAGTGTCAGTGTCATCCGTGTAAGATCTGTTTTGCTAACCCCACCAGAAGGTCATCAGAATACCTGCAGCACACAAAGCGCCACTATACCTAAACACCAAATCACACTACATTTTTGAGCATTTTTTTTTTTGGTACCATCTTTTTCTGCAAAACCCTTGAAGATAATTGTAGGTTCTCAAAATGTGAAGAAGGATTTCACATTCTATATAGACCGTGGTATTCAATTAACACATTCTTATAAATATGTATTTAAGAGGTAATCAACTGAATATATGTGCAAAGAAACTAAGCAGAGTTTTGACTTACCCTGAACTAACAACAAAAGGGAAAAATTAAAGACATACACAAGCTTTAGACAAGTTAATTTAATCAAGAAAATCTTATTATTAGACAGTCAATTCACAAACATGGCTAGACATCATATTATTGGTAATTGTTATAAATATGTAATTTGCTATGAATAATAAAAGAATGTAAGTTTCTACAGGCACAGCTGAGAGATAATCTTATTTAAGTGAAGCACCTTTCAGAACAACTTCTTAGGATAAAGAGAAAGAACACTGGTTGAAGTTCTAGCTCTCTGGTATGGTAGCCATGTAACCCTGGTCTGCCAGACATATTAATCTGATGCTTCCTTGCAATAATAAGATTAAAGAACTTGCCCTGTCTACTTTCAAGAATTATTGGGGAATTCTGGCAAGAAAAAAATTCCATTCCTCATTCTGAAATTGCGCAGGTATTCTCCAGCTTAAATGAATAAAGGAAACAGATTTAATTTGCTAAATGCAGAGAGGCAGACACTGCAGAGTCTGAGATACAAGAAAAAAAGAAGAAAAAAAAAAAAACAGCAAAGGAACAACAATAACAACAACAACAAAAAAAACAGATTACATAGGAGAGATTAAAGCATGTTAACATAAAAATAATAAAATTAAGACAAAACTTCATAACAATGATGTAATATAAATAAGTTAATAGAATTAACCCATCTTAAAAAAGTAGTTTGACTTGAGATCTAAGCAAACACAAAACTCATGCTTTATAGAAGAGATATGTAAAAAGTGATTCATAATGCTGAAAAATGGGCATCGTGTAAGTGCAAGCAGAAGCATAAGTAGGATTATAACTTTAGTATCAAATAAGGTAGGATTCAAGCCAATGTCCACAAAATGAGATAAGAATGCTTCGTGGTGCTAATATTTGCAGTTCACACAGAAGATAAACAGGTGTGCCTATCTTTATACAGTGTGACAGAGCAGCAATATTGGTAAAGCAGAAATTACTGTCAAACATAGAAATATTCTAAAAATTCATCAGCAGATTGAAACAAGGAATTCTAATTAATGTATATGCGGCAAAGACTGTTCTTTGACAAACATCAACAAGCCAGAACAAACTCCTAACTCACCTAATCAAGAAAACAAAAATGGGAGCTACATTGGAAATAATAAGAAAAAGGTCACAAGAAATTGTAAGAACCAAACAAAACAGATTTGCTTTAAAATATGCAAATCAACTTGAAAATCTGTTTAAGATAGATAAATTCTAAGAAAATAAATTACCAAAAACTAACCCAAGAAGAAAATAAAGTGTATACATGGTGATTCCTATAGAGAATACTAATCCAAAACAATGAAATAACATTAATACAAAAACTAAATGAAAAAAACTGAATCAAACCTCAGGGAATCAGAGAGTTTTCTGGGGTAATTTTAAAAAAGCAGATAACTGAAATGCTATGAAAATATTTTCAGAGTACATAAAAAGAAGAGAGCTTCCAAAAATAAGAAATAATGAATATTTTCTTAGGTTGATAAAAGAACTCTATCACAATCTTAATTTTCCACTTAATAGGTTAAGCTTTGTACTTGAATTCCAATCCAAAATGATTTTAAAAAGTAAGTAAATTGCAAGGAGTATAAAATGTAGAAGAAACAAGGAAAATAGAATTACATGTTTGTAAAGGATATGACTGCATGTCTCTACAATGTAAGACAATCAACTGAAAACAATTCCAAACACTGAGGTAAATCAGAAGTATTTTAAACTATCAAATGTATAAGTAGAAATTATCAGTAGTCATTATATGGTCAATTGTGTGTGCATGTGTGTGTGCTCAGTCGTGTCCAACTTTTTGCAACTCTATATGGACTGCAGTCAGCCAGGCTTCTTTGTTTCTGAGATTCCCCAAGCAAGAATACTGGAGTGGGTTGCCATTTCCTCCTCCAGTGGATCTTCTTGACCCAAGGATCCAACCTGTGTCTCCCACATCTCCTGCATTGCAGGTAGATTTCAGTGAGCCATCAGGGAAGCCCCATATGGTCAACTATAATTTAGAATCTCTAATTATGTAAAGGAAACATATGAAGAAACACAAGAATCTACTGAAAGAAGCAAACAATGCTCTTACAAATGAAAATTATTAGGTTGGTGCAAAAGTAATTGCAGTTTTACATTGCTGAACTTTGACATTTGATATTGGAATACATTCTTATATGTGGTTATGTTATACACCATTTTAATGTGCATTTCTCGCTTTATTTTTTTTAACAAGTGATTTATTACTTGCTGTTTACATTTAGTTTAGACTATAGAAATGATGTTAGACAAAAAGCAAATTCAAGCTATTTTTTATTTGAGTTCAGAATAGGTTGTAAAGCAGTGGAGACAACTTGAAACATCAACAAGTTTCCAGAAACAGAAACTTTCCAACAACATCCAGAAATTGTTAATAAATATACAGTGCAGTGATGGTTCAAGAAATTTTGCAAAGGAGATAAGAGCCTTGAAGATGAAGAGCACAGTGACTGGCCATCAGAAGCTGGCAAAGATCAACTTAGAAGATCACTGAAGCTGATCCTCTTACAACTTCCCAAGAAGTTGCTGAAGAACTCAATATTGACCATTCTATGATCATTCAGCATGAAGCAAATTGGAAAGTTGAAAAAGTTCGATAACTGGGGGGCTCGTGAGCTGACTGAAAATTTAAAAAAAAATCATAATTTTGTACTGTAATCTTCTCTTATTATATGCAACAACAATGAGCAATTTCTCAATCGGATTGTGATGTTTGACAAAAAGTGGACTTTATATGACAACCAGCAATGACCAGCTCAGTGGCTGGACTGAGAAGTTCCAAATCATTTCCCAAAGCCAAACTTGCATCAAAAAATGTCATGATCACTGTTTGATGTTCTGCTGTCAATTTGATCCACTACAGCTTTCTGAATTCCAGAGAAACCATTCCATCTGAGAACCATTCCATCTGAGAACCATTCCATCAGCAAATCGATGACACGCACAGAAAGCTGCAACACCTGCAGTTCATTGTTCAACAGAAAGGACCCAATTCTTCACGGCAATGCCCAACCACATGTCGCACAACGCACATTTCAAAAGTTGAACAAATTTGGCCTCATTTGCCGTATTCACCTGACTTCTTGCCAACCAACTACCACTTCTTCAGGCATCTTGACAACTTTTTAAAAGGAAAATGCTTCCACAACCAGCAGGAGGAAGAAAATGCTTTTCAAGAGTTCCTCAAATTCCAAAGCACAGATTTTTATGCTACAGGAATAAACAAACTTATTTCTCATTGGCAAAAATGTGTTGATTGCAATGGTTCCTATTTCGATTAATAAAGATGTGTTTGAACCCAGTTATAATGATCTAAAATTAATGGTCTGAAACCACAGTTACTTTTGTACCAACCAATATATCATGTTCTTGGATAATACAACGACTTTAATTTTTTGCCAAGTGAACGTATTCTTATAACACCATTTTTATAAAATTTCACATAAGAAATGATCAAAAAAGTATAAAGATGAAAACTCTAATCCAGAATGTGCACTAACCCTACTAGACACTAACCATATCATAAAGTGTCAACAATAAAGCAGTTTACTATAGTAAAGGCATAGAAAGACAGATTAATAGAATATAACAGAAAGTCTAGAAATAGACTGAATGGTTATGAGATTTTAGTTGTTGTAAAGGAACCCCCTCAAATCAGGGGGAAAAAATGGACTGTTCAAGAAATGCTATTCTGACCATTGTAGTCATCTGTGGAAAAAATGAGATACACTAAAAAACAGTGCCAAGTTTGTCAAATATTTTAATGCAAAAAATAAGACCATACCAATACTAGAAGACAACATAGAAGCATTTTCTAATAAGCCAAGAGTGGAAAAGATCTATGTTAACATGATGTAATTCAGAGGCAATAAGAGAAATAACTGTCACATTGGATTTTGAGTAATGAGATTTCCAGGCAGAATAATGAAAGTTTCAGCAGTTCTTATTTATTGTGCGTGAGTTACTACAAGAAAGAGATGAACAAAACAATAACTGGCCCAAAGCTGATAAGCTGAATTGAGAGGAACTTTTAAAAGGGCCAAAAATATATGTTGATTTTCATTTGCCACTAAGGTTTTGTGGTAGTTACCAGCAACAAACCGCTAATGCAAGATGTTTCCATTGAAGGTGTTCAGTGTGGGGGCAATAACTATTTGAGCTCATCATCATGAATGTGTTTAAATCTGTATTTTCCCAAATAATTCTTTGAAATGTTGAACAAGTTTCCAAATCTGTTTAAGCCCAAGACTTACTGTCATGAGAGTAAGGACAGTGGCAAGCAATAGTATCTATACCATAAGGATTGTTTTAAGACTTAAATGTGAAAATATACCAAACTACAGAGCAGAGTATTTAGCATATGTAAGTGCTAAATAAGTTCTACTTATCATTCTTATTCTCCTTTTGAAACAATTTATATATATATTTTTAAATTTTTATTTTTACTTTATTTTGCTTTACAATACTGTGTTGGTTTTGCCATACATTGACATGAATCCTCCATGGGTGTACATGAGTTCCCAATCCTGAACCCCCCTCCCACCTCCCACCCCATATCATCTCTCTGGATCATCCCTATGCACCAGCCCCAAGCATCCTGTATCCTGTATCGAACATAGACTGGCGATTCATTTCTTACATGATAGTATACATGTTTCAATGCCATTCTTCCAAATCATCCCACCCTCTCCCTCTCCCACAGAGTCCAAAAGTCCATTATAAACATCTGTGTCTCTTTTGCTGTCTTGCATACAGGGTCATCATTGCCATCTTTCTAAATTCCATATATATGTGTTAGTATACTGTATTGGTGTTTTTCTTTCTGGCTTACTTCACTCTGTATAATCGGCTCCAGTTTCATCCACCTCATTAGAACTGATTCAAATGTATTCTTTTTAATGGCTGAGTAATACTCCATTGTGTATATGTACCACTGCTTTCTTATCCTTTCATCTACTGATGGACATCTAGGTTGCTTCCATGTCCTGGCTATTATAAACAGTGCTGCAATGAACATTGGGGTACACGTGTCTCTTTCAATTCTGGTTTCCTTGGTGTGTATGCCCAGCAGTGGGATTGCTGGATCTTATCCTTTCATCTACTGATGGACATCTAGGTTGCTTCCATGTCCTGGCTATTATAAACAGTGCTGCAATGAACATTGGGGTACATGTGTCTCTTTCAATTCTGGTTTCCTTGTTGTGTATGCCCAGCAGTGGGCTGAGTCATAAGGCATTTCTATTTACAATTTTTTAAGGAATCTCCACACTGTTCTCCAGAGTGGCTGTACTAGTTTGCATTCCCACCAACAGTATAAGAGGGTTCCCTTTTCTCCACATCCTCTCCAGCATTTATTGCTTGTAGACTTTTGGATTGCTGCCATTTACAATTTATAAACTGTTTCTACAAAATTATAAAATAAATTTTTAATGAAGTGAAATTTAAAATTAGAAATTATGTAACATAAACAAAATGGCATGCTTTACAATTGAATATTAAAAAAAAAACTTGACTAAATGAAAATACAGCCTCCATAAAGCACTGTAATTTCTGCAAGGGCATAGATAAAGTTACATTCAATTATTATATTTCTATCACTTAGCATATTTACAGCCAGCTCTTGGGTGCTTAGTATTTATTGAATTGGACCTGTGCATAATAACCTGGTACAAGGACTTCCTTTCTTGCTGCCATCATTTTGAAAATACAATTAATGCAAGCTAAAAATTAATTTCAATTAATAACAACATTACCTTACACATAGTGGCCACTCACCAAAAATTTGTTGAGTTGCCTTTGAAATCAAATAGAAAAACACATAAAGGTCATGGAAATAGGTAATTACCTTTTGAGAGGTGAATAGGGCAAGATGAATTATTCAACACCATTCCTGTACTACTAAATAATTGTTAATAAATGACTTATCAAATGTCAGCAAGAAAACACCACTTAAATATGTAAATAAACACAACTCATGGTGATCTCAATTAGCCAGTAATTTAAAGATTATATAACAAACATATAAATATATTTATTTTCTTAGTGTGATTTTTTTTCAGGGGAAAAAAATAAAAAATTTGTTAAGTGCCTTTTTTTATTGCCAGGCATTTTTACTACATGATAAAGAAAGAAAACATGTGCCAAAAGCAAGATTTTATTTGGAGAAGTGACAACCTAGTGACAGAGATCAATGCTTAATCAAATAATTGTAATCCTGAGAAATGGATGCTGTATGATATGTCCAAGGGATATGGAAGCACATGGTATGGAATGACTGTGTCAAAAGGATGGGGGTAAACAAAGGAGGTTTTTCACTTAGTAGGCAATGTTTCCCATGCAGAAAAAAAGAGAAGAATACAGACCAAAAAGTACTACTGTGAGTTAGTAAATGCACTTGGGATACTTAATTGCAATTTCATCAATGATGATGATAAGGCTGAAAGACAGATGTTATTATCTTTCTGTCAATAAATTATTTAAGAAAAATTAAAATTTATATATGTTAAAAGATGAAGAATTAGATTCAGTATCTTCAGTCTTTAAGGGCAATTCAGATCCCACTATCTTAGGCAAGAGAATATATAGGAAGGAATAAAAGTGTGCATCAGCACTATTGAATGTGGCTAGCATACAGACTGTGTATTGCAGGCAGGACCTATGGAGAGATGGCAACCAGTGAGACTGTAAATAAAGGTAAACATACATTAGGGCACAAAGAGCATCTATACTTCTAGCAGAATTTTTTTTTTTTCTTGATGTGACAGATGATTGAAGAAATGCAGAGAGGAAGTTGTATAATGAACCAATATATCACAAAGAGCTTCTGCTGATAGTTGAAACACTTGAGGAAAGAAACAAAAAAACATGATTGGGAGTATCAGTTAGGTAACTAATAAATGTTTAAGGAGAGAAAATAAAGTCTTTGCTCAAAGAAGTGGTAGTGGGTTTACAGAAAAAAGATAGAATTCAGAGATATTTTACAGACAGAATCAATAGAATTTCTGACCAGTCTACTGGGATAGTAGAATGGAGATCAGAGTTATCAAGTTGGGCACAACAGGTGCTCTGTGCATTATTTACAGACACAGAATGAAAAAAAAAAAGAAGATTTATGCATAAGACCTTGAATTCCATCAAGAATCTGCTGTGACTGAGGTGACTGTGGACCAAATAAAGTAGAATGTAGTAGGAAGGTTTGTATGTGAATACATATGTATTATATATTTCATTTTGTTAACATCATACATTATATAATAGAGACAAACATGAATGGGGTAGGGGGGGCTAGAAAACTGTGAAAGAAATAAAGTGAACACTGAAACTAGAAAAATAAGTATTTAATCTACTCAAAAAGTTTAAAATGAAATATAATCAATAACAGGAAATGTAAATTTATTTACTACTAATAATCTGTCATGATGAGAAAAAAAGAGAATTTCAACAATAATAATCAAAAAAGAAAGCTTTGGCAATGAACAGTACTTAGGTGTCTAAACTATCATATTTTCATTAAGAGAAGACCAACACTTGATATTTTAGAGAAACATCTTAAATGTATATTATTTACATGTCTTTTGTAAGAGTAAACAAACTAAGCAGAATTATTGTTTTATGGCAAGAATACACAGAAGAACTGTACAAAAAAGATCTTCACGACCCAGATAATCAAGATGATGTGATCACTAATCTAGAGCCAGACATCCTGGAATGTGAAGTCAAGTGGACCTTAGAAAGCATCACAACGAACAAAGCTAGTGGAGGTGATGGAATTCCAGTTGAGCTGTTTCAAATCCTGAAAGATGATGCTGTGAAAGTGCTGCACTCAATCTGCCAGCAAATTTGGAAAACTCAGTAGTGGCCACAGGACTGGAAAAGGTCAGTTTTCATTCCAATTCCAAAGAAAGGCAATGCCAAAGAATGCTCCAACTACCGCACAATTGCACTCATCTCACATGCTAGTAAAGTAATGCTCAAAATCCTCCAAGCCAGGCTTCAGCAATACGTGAACCGTGAACTCCCTGATGTTCAAGCTGGTTTTAGAAAAGGCAGAGGAACCAGAGATCAAATTGCCAACATCTGCTGGATCATGGAAAAGGCAAGAGAGTTCCAGAAAAACATCTACTTCTGCTTTATTGACTATGCCAAAGCCTTTGACTGTGTGAATCACAAGAAACTGTGGAAAATTCTGAAAGAGATGGGAAAACAAAGAGTCAGACACGACTGAGTCGCTGAACTGAACTGAATCCTACCATCTCATCCTCTGTTGTCCCCTTCTCCTCCTGCCCTCAATCTTTCAGAACATAAGGGTCCTTTCAAATGAGTCAGCTCTTCACATCAGGTGGTCAAAGTATTGGAGTTTCAACTTTGACATTAGTCTTTCCAATGAAAACCCATGTATAATGTCTGCTGCTACTGCTGCTAAGTCACTTCAGTCGTGTCTGACTCTGGCAGCCCACCAGGCTCCCCCATCTCTGGGATTCTCCAGGCAAGAACACTGGAGTGAGTTTCCATTTCCATCTCCAATGCATGAAAGTGAAAAGTGAAAGTGAAGTCGCTCAGTTGTGTCCGACCCTCAGAGAACCCATGGACTGCAGCCTTCCAGGCTCCTCGTCCATGGAATTTTCCAGGCAAGAGTACCGGAGTGGGGTGCCATTGCCTTCTCCGTGTATAATGTCTAAATCAATATAAATTTTTTAAAAACAGAATGCCTAATTTACTTTGGCCACCTCATGCGAAGAGTTGACTCATTGGAAAAGACTCTGATGCTGGGAGGGATTGGGGGCAGGAGGAGAAGGGGACGACCGAGGATGAGAAGCTGGATGGCATCCCTGACTCGATAGACATGAGTCTGAGTGAACTCCGGGAGATGGTGATGAACAAGGAGGCCTGGCGTGCTGTGATTCATGGGGTCGCAAAGAGTCGGACACGACTGAGCGACTGAACTGAACTGATCTGAATGTTACAAATCACAAGTGCAAAAACACTGCTTAAGGGTTTTCCTCTTGTGAAAACATGAGGAAAATAACAAAATGAGAGACTAACAGAAGGATAAAGAACTCTCCAATTTGAAGAATAATGATCTCAAATTCAAGCCAAAGCAGATTATAATTAATAGGATTCACACATCTGTAAGACAAATGACTGAAAATGGTTAAAGAGATCAGAAAACATATGATGGAAAGAGCAAAACAAAATAACCACTAACAAATCAAATAGTGTGGAAATATTAGTGTCTGATTGGAAGAAAAATAAAAGAAAAATCAGTCATGAACACAAAATTATTTTAATATTCATGTAGTGAAACACCCAAATTGCAATGAAGATGTACTTGTAGAAAAAATTCTCATCATGTAAAATAGGATTAAAAGATCTGACATAAAATCATAAATGTAAGAAGAATATGAAAAAGTAGATTTTAACTGTGAAACAGGCAAAATAATAAGTAAACAAGGTAGTTCAATAACAGCAAAAATAATCATACATGTAGCACTATGAAGGTGTCAAGTTTAGAAGTGATTAGTTTGATGAAGGTTGAACAAGGAAGGATAAAAACACAAGTAGAAGTGGAAGTACTTGGAATTCTGTACACAGAACCATTGTACTTGTTGGCTCCATACTTTCTTCCTAATTCATTCTACCCCATCTCCAAGGACTCCCTGCAGTTTATCCCCAGGTAGAAATATTATTTTTCATTACCTCAAAGGATATTACATTTATTTTCTGAGAATTTAAGCTATTAGAGGAGTCTATATGCTTTTTTAAAAAATCCTTTATATTTTGGTTGTGGATTTCCCCTACTCTAAATACTTGCTGATTTTGCACTAGATAAATCATAAAAGAAATAGTTCATTGAAATATTCTGCCCAAATAATTGACACTTTTATCAACTTCACAATATATGGGGGAAAGCTACTTAAATGAAAAGAAATACATGTAAAATACCATCTAGAGTTGCAGGGTTGTTTCTGGAATTGAACTGACCAAACTGGAATCCTGTATAGCTGTGTAACCTTGAAAATAGATGTACCCTTTCTCTGACTCTGTTTCCTCACTCCATCTACAAATAATGGATAATACTATTGCCTGTCTCATAGAGTTTGTGAAAATTAAATAAGTTAAGGCAATGAAGTAGTGTAGGAAGAAAAACAACAGTGTGGAAAAGAATACCAAAATAAGTTAGACCAACTCAGTTCATTGGTAAGAGTGTTATTTTAGGGAGAAGAATAACTTAAAAAAAATTCCATGTAAACACTGGTGGTTCAGTGTTAAAGAATCTGCCTGCCTAAGCAGGAAACACAAGAGATGCAGTTTCGATCCCTGGGTTAGATAGATGCCCTGGAGTAGGAAATAGCAACCCACTCCAACATTCTTGCCTGTAAAATTCCATTGACAGAGGAGCCTGGTGAGTTTCAGTGCCTGAGGTTGCAAAGAGTTGGACATGACTGAGTGACTGAGCACAAACAAGAAAATATTCTTTATGAAATTGAGACATTTATATTCTATAGTGAAAAAAGTACAAAAGCAGCAGCAACCACCGAACAAGAAAAGATAAATAACCTAAAAATTATCTTTAGAAATACATGCAATCTACTCAGAGAAAATGTTAAAATATTATTGAGGAAGACACACATACACATTCCAGACAGTTTGAATGATGGGAAGACCTCTTATCTTTGTAAAGATGTCATTTCTACCTAGATTAATATATTATCTCACAACATTAATGTTTAGTACAGTTCAGTTCAGTCACTCAGTCATGTCCAACTCTTTGCGACCCCATGGACTGCAGCATGCCAGGCTTCCCTGTCCATCACTAACTCACGGAGCTTACTCAAATTCAAGTCCATTGAGTTCGTAATGCCATCCAACAATCTCATTCTCTGTCGTCCCTTACTCCTCCCATCCTCACTCTTTCTCAGCATCAGGGTCCTGTCAAATGAGTCAGTTCTTCGCATTAGGTGGCCACAGTATTGGAGTTTCAGCTTCAGCATCAGTCCTTCCAATGAATATTCAGGACTGATTTCCTTTAGGATGGACTAGTTGGATCTTCTTGCAGTCCAAGGGAATCTCAAGAGTCTTCTCCAACACCACAGTTCAAAAGCATCAGTTCATCACCAGCTTTCTTTATAGTCCAACTCTCACATCCATACATGATTACTGGAAAAACCATAGCTTTGACTAGATGGACCTTTGTTAGCAAAGTAATGTCTCTGCTTTTTAATACACCATCTAATTTGTTCATAACTTTTCTTCCAAGGAACAGGCATCTTTTAATTTCATGGCTGCAATCACCATCGGCAGTGATTTTGGAGCCCAGAAAAATAAGGTCTGTCACTGTTTCCATTGTTTCCCCATCTATTTGCCATGAAGTGATGGGACCAAATACCATGATCTTAGTTTTCTGAATGTTGAGTTTTAAGCCAACTTTTTCACTCTTCTCTTTCACTTTCATCAAGAGGCCCTTTAGTTCTTCTTCGCTTTCTGTCATAAGGGTGGTGTCATCTGTATCTCTTAGGTTATTGATATTTCTCCCGGCAATCTTGATTCCAGCTTGTGTTTCATTCAGCTCAGCATGTCTCATGATGTCCTCTGCATATAAGTTAAATAAGCAGGGTGACAGTATACAGCCTTGACCTACTCCTTTCCCAATTTGGAACCAGTCCATTGCTCCATGTCCAGCTATAACTGTTGGCTTATTGACCTGCATATAGATTTCTCAGGAGGCAGGTAAGGTGGTCAGGTATTTCCATCTCTTTAAGAATTTTCCACAGTTTGTGGTGATCCACACAGTCAAAGGCTTTGGTATAGTCAATAAAGCAGAAGTAGATGTTTTTCAGGGACTTTCTTGATTTTATAATGATCCAGCAGATGTTGGCAATTTGATCTCCAGTTCTTCTGCCATTTCTAAATCCAGCCTGAACATCTGGAAGTACATGATTCATGTACTGTTGAAGCCTGGCTTGGAGTATTTTGAGCATTACTTTGCTAGTGTGTGAGATGAGCGTGACTTGTGGTAGTTTGAGCATTCTTTAGCATTGCCTTTCGTTGGGCCTGGAATGAAAACAGACCTTTTCCAGTCCTGCAACCACTGCTGAGTTTTCCAAATTTGCTGGCATATTGAGTGCACCACTTTCACAGCATCATCTTTCAGGATTTGAAATAGCTCAACTGGAATTCCATCACCTCCACTATCTTTATTTATCGTGATGCTTCCTAAGGCCCACTTCACTTCGCATTCCAGGATGTCTGGTTCTACGTGAATGATCACACCATTGTAGTTTTCTGGGTCGTGAAGTTCTTTTCTGTATAGTTCTGTGTATTCTTGCCACCTCTTCTTAATATCTTCTGCTTCTGTTAGGTCCATACCATTTCTGCCCTTTATTGTGCTCATCTTTGCATGAAATGTTTCCTTGGTATCTCTAATCTTCTTGAAGTGAAGTGAAGTTGCTCAGTCGTGTCTGACTCTTTGTGACCCCATGGGCAGTAGCCTACCAGGCTCCTCTGTCCATGGGATTTTCCAGGCAATAGTCCTAGAGTGGATTGCTATTTCCTTCTCCAGGGGATCTTCGAAACCCAGGGATCGAACCCGGGTCTCCCGCATTGTAGACAGACGCTTTACTGTCTGAGCCACCAGGGAAGTCTCTAATCCTCCTATTCTATTGTTCCCCTCTATTTCTTTGCATTGATCACTGAGGAAGGCTCTCTTTTCTCTCCTTGCTAATCCTGGGAACTCTGCATTCAAATGTGTATATCTTCCTGTTTCTCCTTTCCCTTTCACTTCTCTTCTTTTCACAGCTATTTGTAAGGCCTTGTCAGACAATCATTTTGCGTTTTGCCTTTCTTTTTTTGGTGATGGTCTTGATCACTGCCTCCTGTACAATGTCATGGTCCTTCATCCACAGTTCTTTAGTCACTTTATCAAATCGAATCCCTTGTATTTATTTGTCCCTTCCACTGTATAGTCATAAAGGATTTGATTTAGGTCATACCTGAATGGTCTAGTGCTTTTCCCTACTTTCTTCAATTTAAGTCTGAATTTGTCAATAAGGAGTTCATGATCTGAGCCACAGGCAGCTCCTGGTCTTGTTTTAGCTGGCTGTATAGAGCCTCTCCATCTTTGATTGCTAAGAATATAATCAATCTGATTTCTGTATTGACCACCTGCTAATGTCCATTTGTAGAGTCTTTTCTTTGTTGTTGGAAGAGGGTGTTTGCTATGACCAGTGCATTTTCTTGGCAAAACTCTGTTAGATTTTGCCCTGCTTCATTCCATACTCCAAGGCCAAATTTGCCTGTTACTCCAGGTATTTCTTGACTTCCTACTTTGCATTCCAGTCCCCTATAATGAAAAGGACATCTTTTTCGGGCGTTAGTTCTAGAAGGTCTTCATAGAACCATTCAACTTCAGCTTCTTCAGGATTACTGGTTAGGACATAGACATGGATTACTGTGATATTGAATGGGTTGCCTTGGAAACAAACAGAGATCATCTGTCACTTTTGAGATTGCATCCAAGTACTGCATTTCAGACTCTTGTTGACTATGATGGCTACAAGGGATTCTATAACGAATATAGATTCATTATATGTATATCAGTAGATATAACGGTCATCTGATTTAAATTCACCCATTCCAGTCCATTTTAATTCACTGATTCCTAAAATGTCAGTGTTCACTCTTGCCATCTCCTGTTTGACTACTTCTAATTTGCCTTGATTCATGAACCTAACATTTTTGTGCACCCCTTAAAAATAATAATCAATATAACTTGTTCTTATTTTTATCACTGGGAAGAAGACAAGGTGATCCTATAGCTCCTAAAGTGAAAAATCAATGACATTAACTTAGATCCTTTGTAAAAGAAATGATACGGGTTTCTTCATCTCATACATTCAATTATTAAAGATCTTTGACAATTAGAACACTGTGGTTCTTCTCCTACACTGTTGGTGGGAATGTAAATTGGTACAGCCTCTATGGAGAACAGTATGGAAGCTCCTTAAAAAGCTAAAAATGAAGGTACCATAAGACTCCACTGCTGGGCATACATATGGAAAAAAAAAAACAAAAACATAATTCAAAAAGGTACTTGTACCCTAGTGTTCATTGCAGCATCATATACAATAGCCAGGACACAGAAGCAACTCAAATGTCCGTTGACAGATGAATGTATAAAGATGTGGTATATATATACCCTGTCATAAAAAGAACAAAATAATGCCACTTGCAGTGACATGGATTGACCTAGAGATTGTCATACTAAGTGAAATAAGTCAAACAGAGAAAGACAAATATCATATAATATTACTTACATGTTGAATCTTAAAAAAATGGTACAAGTGAGCTTTGCAAAATAGAAAGAGAGTCACAGAGGTAGAAAAGAAACTTATGGTTACCAGGGGAGAAGAGGGAAAGGGATAAACTGGGAGACTGGGATTGACATATACACACTGCTGTATATAGGTTTCCCTGGTGGTTCAGATGGTAAAGAATCTACCTTCTATGCGGGAGACCTGAGTTCGATCCCTAGGTTGGGAAGATCCAGAGTATCTGCGGCATACATAATGACTGAGGAGGAGTGTTTCAGCAGAGATGCAGGCAGAGGAGAGGGTAGGTGCCAGGTCTTTGAGTAACTTGTAGATGATGGAAGGATTTTTAAACTTTATGAGAAGGGCCACCTCCATCTGGGTAAAATATAGAAAAGATAGAATTAACTGTAGAGATAGAAGAAACAGGGTCCAGAACAGAAATATGGATTTCCATATCCATAGTGGTACAGGCAAAAATGTAGTTTAAGTAAAATAAGGATAATTAGGAGACAGAATTGTCATTTATGACAAATACAAAGAAAAATATATTGGGATAATAAAGGTATCATTGAACATTTTAAATACTGCAGTGGGTTTAAGATATATTAGAAAAAAGTTCATTGGATTTGCAAATTATGATATACTTAGAAAGCTATGTCACTAATGAAAAAAAGAAACCAGAGTTCGTAATGATTAGGCATGATATCACTTAAGAATTTTAAATGTTTTGTCTAAGGTTAGTCCTTGAATGCTGAAAATCAGTAAGGTATATTTACTTCAATACATTCCCAAGACCTTGGGAATTTTGTGTACTTTGTAGTTTTATAATGGACTATATGGATATTTCAATATGACATTATTTTCACTCATGACAAGAAAGCCAAATATTTCAGGTGCCTTTTTTTGAAATAGTTATTAATTAATATTTATTAAGTTTAATTCCTTCTAGATCTACTTTGAACAAAATAAAATAAGTTGTACACCTAGAACAGAACAAAATTACTTAGCACATATTTGAATCTTGAGCTGTATCAAGTCTAGGTGGAAAAAGATCCATAACCTTTTAAAATGGCAAAATAGGATTTTAAAACATAGGAAATGTGTAATGTTTATACTTAGTAATAACAATTTACACAATTTTCTTTCTATTTCAGTCAGTTCAGTTCAGTCGCTCAGTCCTGTCCAACTCTTTGTGACCCCGTGAATCGCAGCATGCCAGGCCTCCCTGTCCATCACCAACACCCGGAGTTCACTCAGATTCACGTGCATTAAGTCAGTGATGCCATCCAGCCATCTCATCCTCTGTCGTCCCCTTCTCCTCCTGCTCCTAATCCCTCCCAGCACCAGAGTCTTTTCCTGTGAGTCAACTCCTCGCGTGAGGTGGCCAAAGTACTGGAGTTTCAGCTTCAGCACCATTCCTTCCAAAGAAATCCTAAGGCTAATCTCCTTCAGAATGGACTGGTTGGATCTCCTGGCAGTCCAAGGGACTCTCAAGAGTCTTCTCCAACACCACAGTTCAAAAGCATCAATTCTTTGGCACTCAGCCTTCTTCACAGTCCAACTCTCTCCATACATGACTACTGGAAAAACCACAACCTTGACTTGACGGACCTTAATCAGCAAAGTAATGTCTCTGCTTTTGAATATGCTATCTAGGTTGGTCATAACTTTTCTTCCAAGGAGTAAGCGTCTTTTAATTTCATGGCTGCAATCAACAACTGCAGTGATTTTGGAGCCCAAGAAAATAAACTCTGACACTGTTTCCACTGTTTTTCCATCTATTTCCCATGGAGTGATGGGACTGGATGCCATGATCTTCGTTTTCTGAATGTTGAGCTTTAAGCCAACTTTTTTGCTCTCCTCTTTCACTTTCATCAAGAGGCTTTTTAGTTCCTCTTCACTTTCTGCCAAAAAGGTGGTGTCATCTGCATATCTGAGGTTATTGATATTTCTCCCCGCAATCTTGATTCCAGCTTGTGTTTCTTCCAGCCCAGTGTTTCTCATGATGTACTCTGCATATAAGTTAAATAAGCAGGGTGACAATATACAGGCTTGAGGTACTCTTTTTCCTATTTGGAACCAGTCTGTTGTTCCATGTCCAGTTCTAACTGCTGCTTCCTGACCTGCATACAGATTTCTCAAGAGGCAGGTCAGGTGGTCTTTCTATTTAGAGAACTATAATAATGATTGAAACTTTATGAGGTCATTCATGATTGAAAACATCTAGGAAAGATAGTCCTTCTTCAACTTGTCTTACCACTTACACTCATCTTAATATCCTATAGTCCGCATAGTAATATTTTGACTATGAAAATTTCTACTTCTGATTTTTTCTTACATTTTCTTGTTTTACTATACAAATGTTGAGCATATTGCTCACTACACAGTACACATATATTTAACCTAGAATATATTTATTTTAAAATGTAGTTTTGGGATAAGATTCTTCCTTGACCCAGAGAATAGATAGCATTTCTTTATTTCAGATACTTTGAAATAGGGAAGAGATTATTAGTCCCTAAAGATTTGCTATTCAGTTGAGATCAATTTAAACTTCAACTTAAATATATCATGATGGCTTTTCTTAAGAAGATAAATGTACTTCCATTTTCTCTGGTCTAGAT
>SJYT01003106.1:447222-460785 GCA_006410635.1 Cephalophus harveyi
TGTATTCTTGCCACCTCTTCTTAATATCTTCTGCTTCTGTTAGGTCCATACCATTTCTGTCCTTTATCGAGCCCATCTTTGCATGAAATGTTCCCTTGGTATCTCTAATTTTCTTGAAGAGATCTCTAGTCTTTCCCATTCTGTTGTTTTCCCCTATTTCTTTGCATTGATCGTTGAAGAAGGCTTTCTTATCTCTTCTCGCTATTCTTTGGAACTCTGCATTCAGATGCTTATATCTTTCCTTTTCTCCTTGGCTTTTCACTTCTCTTCTTTTCACAGCTATTTGTAAGGCTTCCCCAGACAGCCATTTTGCTTTTTTGCATTTCTTTTCCATGGGGATGGTCTTGATCCCTGTCTCCTGTACAATGTCATGAACCTCATTTCTCACCTTGACTTCCACCTTGATTAACTGATTTCAGAAGTAATGTTGTGGTTTTCTGTATTCAGTGGGCTTCCCAGGGGACACTAGTGGTAAGGGACCTGCCTGCCAATGCAGAAAGCCTAAGAGATGCAGGTTTGATCCCTGGGTTAGGAAAATCACCTGGAGGAGAGCATGGAAACCCACTCCAGTATTTTTGCCTGAATACCATGAACAGAGGTGCTTGGTGGGTTATGATCAATAGAATTGCAAGGAGTTGGACATGATTGAAATGATTTAGCAGACAGAATGCATGCAAATAAATACTGATTGATAAATTTTGCATTTTGGTCAAATAGTAGTTGTCATAAGCCTAAAAAATATTTTTTACACACAATTCAATAATTTACCAAGCTGGCCTGTGATGCACAATTGCATCATTTCTCTCATAAGGGAGACCTCAATTTATTTATAAAATCACATCTCCCTTCATCTTCTAGTATTTCATGATACCTAGCTTATTTTTCTCTTAAACCAGATTCTTTCATTTTCTAGATTCATCCATCATACCTGGGCTTTTCCTTTTGGCCCGACCTATTTGGATGGACCCTTTTTTGACTGTGTTGATTCTTGGTGGACTTTCAGCCCTAGATGATGCATTTCTGACTTTCCTAGGATCAATAGCATAAAATCTGGAACCAACTCCTTTCTCAATATGGATCTCACCTAAGGCTGTTGGAATCCTAAAAGGTGTCAGTTCTCATACCTTAATTGTCTTCAAGGAGAGATCAACAGAAAGTGATTATGTAAGACAATTTCTTAGAACAACATGTGAAAGAAAAAAATAGCATAGTTTTCCAAAGTCACTTTTATTATAATCTAAGCTAAAAAAATCTAATTTGGTAAAAATAAGCAAAGAATAACAAAAAAGCATGTATTATATAGACTTCACATGTGTGAAATACCACTTTAGTAGTCAGTTTTGCAAATATTGAAGATACTAGTCTGAATCTATTATGGGACCTGGACTTCATAGTCTGTGTTGAAATGTCATTTGCTGTAAAATCACAAGAAATCTAATCCCTCTGTGATTAAACTATGAAAGGAGGCTGTTTCTATGAACACAACACTGATGCAATGAATATTATGTAGTTCTCTCTTTTTTTTTTTTTTTTTGCTTATTTATTCTAAGATTTTTTTTTTTAACAAGTAGATTAGAGCATTCAAGATTGAGAAGACAGGTACTGTAATTCCAACAATTAACTGTAGTTTTTGATCACCATCAGAGCCACTACCTCACTACTTCATGATTATCTGATACCCATGACAAGCAATGCTCCTTTTTCAAGGAATCCTTGGGCACATGCCTGACTTCTCAATCTACGGCCAGTAGCTAGAGCAGCACTTCTGATCTGGATTTTTCCCAGTGAAGCACATGTGCAAAGGCAATGTGGTGATTTAGTCACTAAGTTGTGTCCAACTCTTGCAACTCCATGGACTGTAGCCCACCAGGCTCCTCTGTCCATGGGATTTTCCAGGCAAGAATACTGGAGTGGATTGCCATTTCCTTTCCAGGGGATCTTCCTGACACAGGAATCGAACCCTGGTCTCCTGCATTACAGGCAGATTCTTTACCGACTGAGCTATTAGGGAAGCCTCTAACTCAGTCAGAGGCAGTGTTGCAGCCTGAGGGGTTGGGGCTGCATAAATAAGCTGGTTCCACTTTATCTTTTTTGTGACTACGTGCACACAATGGTGGCAGTGGTTTCCACCTTGGTCAGAGATAGGGTTGGTGGCCTGAGGGCTTGGAGTTGGACTTCTGAGTTGCCTCTTCTTTCCCCCAGTGTATGTGTGTGATGGCAATGGTGGTCTCAGATTTGGTTACAGGCAGGGCCGAGGCCCAAGGGGTTTGACCTGCAATTTTGAGTAGGCCCCACTTTTTATCAGTGTGTGAGTGCACATGATTGCGATGGCAGTCTTGGCCTTAAGCAAAGAGCAATCCTGGTGCACACGGGCTGGCACAGGGACTTAGTGAAGGCTAGGAACTGTGCTGGAGAAGGCAGTGGCACCCCACTCCAGCATTCTTTCCTGGAAAATCCCATGGACAGAGAAGCCTGGTAGGCTTCAGTCCATGGGGTCGCTGAGAGTTGGACACGACTCAGTGACTTCACTTTCACTTTTCACTTTCATGCATTGGAGAAGGAAATGGCAACCACTCCAGCGTTCTTGCCTGGAGAATCCCAGGGACGGCGGAGCCTGGTGGGCTGCTGTCTCTGGGGTCGCACAGAGTTGGACACGACTGAAGCGACTTAGCAGCAGCAGCAGGAACTGTGCTAGGGCAGTCCTGGCACCAGGAAGTTTTCAATCTGCTGCCTCTAATCTGGGACTGGGAGGAAACCAGTCTTCATGCATGCTCTTCAGGAGCAGAATCTCTGCATCTTACAGCCCTCTGGTAAGCTCCACTTGTTTTCAAACCATCAAAAGGGGCTCATCTTCCTGGTACTGAGCCCCAGGACTGGGGTGCCTGTTATAACGCTTGAATCCATCACTCCAAGGTACTGTAATTCCAACAATTAACTGTAGTTTTTGATCACCATCAGAGCCACTACCTCACTACTTCATGATTATCTGATACCCATGACAAGCAATGCTCCTTTTTCAAGGAATCCTTGGGCACATGCCTGACTTCTCAATCTACGGCCAGTAGCTAGAGCAGCACTTCTGATCTGGATTTTTCCCAGTGAAGCACATGTGCAAAGGCAATGTGGTGATTTAGTCACTAAGTTGTGTCCAACTCTTGCAACTCCATGGACTGTAGCCCACCAGGCTCCTCTGTCCATGGGATTTTCCAGGCAAGAATACTGGAGTGGATTGCCATTTCCTTTCCAGGGGATCTTCCTGACACAGGAATCGAACCCTGGTCTCCTGCATTACAGGCAGATTCTTTACCGACTGAGCTATTAGGGAAGCCTCTAACTCAGTCAGAGGCAGTGTTGCAGCCTGAGGGGTTGGGGCTGCATAAATAAGCTGGTTCCACTTTATCTTTTTTGTGACTACGTGCACACAATGGTGGCAGTGGTTTCCACCTTGGTCAGAGATAGGGTTGGTGGCCTGAGGGCTTGGAGTTGGACTTCTGAGTTGCCTCTTCTTTCCCCCAGTGTATGTGTGTGATGGCAATGGTGGTCTCAGATTTGGTTACAGGCAGGGCCGAGGCCCAAGGGGTTTGACCTGCAATTTTGAGTAGGCCCCACTTTTTATCAGTGTGTGAGTGCACATGATTGCGATGGCAGTCTTGGCCTTAAGCAAAGAGCAATCCTGGTGCACACGGGCTGGCACAGGGACTTAGTGAAGGCTAGGAACTGTGCTGGAGAAGGCAGTGGCACCCCACTCCAGCATTCTTTCCTGGAAAATCCCATGGACAGAGAAGCCTGGTAGGCTTCAGTCCATGGGGTCGCTGAGAGTTGGACACGACTCAGTGACTTCACTTTCACTTTTCACTTTCATGCATTGGAGAAGGAAATGGCAACCACTCCAGCGTTCTTGCCTGGAGAATCCCAGGGACGGCGGAGCCTGGTGGGCTGCTGTCTCTGGGGTCGCACAGAGTTGGACACGACTGAAGCGACTTAGCAGCAGCAGCAGGAACTGTGCTAGGGCAGTCCTGGCACCAGGAAGTTTTCAATCTGCTGCCTCTAATCTGGGACTGGGAGGAAACCAGTCTTCATGCATGCTCTTCAGGAGCAGAATCTCTGCATCTTACAGCCCTCTGGTAAGCTCCACTTGTTTTCAAACCATCAAAAGGGGCTCATCTTCCTGGTACTGAGCCCCAGGACTGGGGTGCCTGTTATAACGCTTGAATCCATCACTCCATAGGAAGGATTCTCAAATTGGTGATATCTCACTCACCTTCTGAGTCACCTGCTAAAGGTGCACGTCTGAACTAGATCACTTCTCTCCCCTCCCAGACACTGCATGGCTCTTTTTCTCCCCCCACAACTTTGATTATAGAAGAATCATGCTGTTAGTTGTCAGGTCACTCTCAGAGTTGGCTTATATGCAGTTGTAGTCTTGATGTGTTCATGGGAGAAGGTGAGCTTGGGGTCTTCCTACTGCACCATGTTGATCCTACCTCGGTTAATCTAAGGTTTCTTTGTAAAGAGAACAATAATCAGCTGCTTTATTTATGTCTCAAAATTTCTGAAAGAATTGCAGCTGAAAAGTTTTGTCATTCAAATTGAAATAATTTGGTTGAATAGTTGTGTGGTCAGGATCTGCCTAAATAAAGACAATGAGATATTACTCATAAATTAATGACGTTCAACACAATAACCATGAACCTTCTAGCTGAAAGCAAATAAGAAAGGTAAATGATTTTATGAACAAATAAAGCTTAATGAGCATTATGTCTTACTGAATGGTGTCTTTCTCATTTCAAATTTTAATATGGAATTAAGTGTGAAGATAAAACAATTATTTAATCAAGTTGCATTTTCAAATGTGGGTATTACTGAAGTTTGAATTACTAAGTATGAACAATACTGTTAATAATTTGAAAATGCTAATGAGTTTTATCTTTTTTTGCCATGTTTGCAAATTTAAAAGTAAGCTAAATTAATCTAAATTTTTAGTCAACTGTATACTCATATGTTAAAAAATTAATGTTAGCCATGCCACAGGACTGGAAAAGATCAGTGTTCATTCCAATTCCAAAGAAAGGCAATGCCAAAGAATGTTCAAACTACTGCACAATTGCACTCATCTCACACGCTAGTAAAGTAATGCTCAAAATTCTCCAAGCCAGGTTTCAGCAATATGTAAACCGTGAACTTCCTGATGTTCAAGCTGGTTTTAGAAAAGACAGAGGAACCAGAGATCAAATTGCCAACATCCGCTGGATCATGGAAAAAGCAAGAGAGTTCCAGAAAAACATCTATTTCTGTTTTATTGACTATGCCAAAGCCTTTGACTGTGTGGATCACAAGAAACTGTGGAAAATTCTGAAAGAGATGGGAATACCAGACCACCTAACCTGCCTCTTGAGAAATCTCTATGCAAGTCAGGAAGCAACAGTTAGAGCTGGACATGGAACAACAGACTGGTTCCAAATAGGAAAAGGAGTACGTCAAGGTTGTATATTGTCACCATGCTTATTTAACTTATATGCAGAGTACATCATGAGAAACGCTAGACTGGAAGAAACACAAGCTGGAATCAAGATTGCGGGGAGAAATATCAATAACCTCAGATATGCAGATGACACCACCCTTATGGCAGAAAGTGAAGAGGAGCTAAAAAGCCTCTTGATGAAAGTGAAAGAGGAGAGTGAAAAAGTTGGCTTAAAGCTCAACATTCAGAAAACGAAGATCATGGCATCTGGTCCCATCACTTCATGGGAAATAGATGGGGAAACAGTGGAAACAGTGCCAGACTTTATTTTTTTGGGCTCCAAAATCACTGCTGATGGTGACTGCAGCCATGAAATTAGAAGATGCTTACTCCTTGGAAGAAAAGTTATGATCAAACTAGATAGCATATTCAAAAGCAGAGACATTACTTTGCTGACTAAGTCCGTCTAGTCAAGGCTATGATCTTTCCTGTGGTCATGTATGGATGTGAGAATTGGACTGTGAAGAAGGCTGAGTGTCGAAGAACTGATGATTTTGAACCGTGGTGTTGGAGAAGACTCTTGAGAGTCCTTTGGACTGCAAGGAGATACAACCAGTCCATTCTGAAGGAGATCAACCCTGGGATTTCTTTGGAAGGAATGATGCTAAAGCTGAAACTCCAGTACTTTGGCCACCTCATGCGAGGAGTTGACTCATTGGAAAAGACTCTGATGCTGGGAAGGATTGGGGGCAGGAGGAGAAGGGGATGACCGAGGATCAGATGGCTGGATGGCATCAGTAACTCGATGGACATGAGTCTGAGTGAACTCCGGGAGATGGTGATGAACAGGGAGGCCTGGCCCAAAAGTCGGACACGACTGAGCGACTCAACTGAACTGAACTGAACTGAATGCAAAACATCAACTTTAATACAGATTTTTCCAAGTATTATCTATCTCCTACAAAGCTAATTCAAGAATTAACAAAGTGGTTTTACAATTGCTGTAAAAGATCCAAAAGTTTCCATAAAGATCCAAAAAATACAGAAGTTTCAAAGTTGCTTAAATGTTGGGCAATTGTAGTGCTCAACCTCATTTAGCAGAATGTGTCTTAGAAATGCGTTTTATATTTTTTCTACCTTGTACTTATTTCATTTAATCAACGGAAGGGAGCATATTAAGTATAAGAAATATACTTACAATAAAAAAGCTCAAAAACATTAATTCATCATGGCAGCATTATACATATATATATTATAATGTATAATATATAATTATATATAATGTATAATATATAATTATATATAATGTATAATATGTATTATATATAATATATATATGGCATATTATGCATGCATATGTATGTGTGATATACATATGTACAATATGGTATATTATACATATGTGTAATATGGTATATTATATGTGATTAAAGGAAAACATTTTAATATAGTTTATATCTGGAATTAAGTTTATGGAAATGGAAAATTATGTTCTCCTATTGTATTTAGAGAACTGTTTTTTTCTAAAAGAAAGTATTAATTTGAAAGCTTTAATTCTAAGGTCTCAAAAATGTGTCCAGATGTATCCTTGAAAAGTTGTCATATATAGTAGGTTGCAAATGACAAGAGAGTTGATGTGGCAAATAGTGATACTGATGTGGAAATAATTGTTTTCTATTGTTTTGAACGTTAAGAAGTCAAAGGACAAAGAGGACAATATATTAAAATAATTTTTTTAAAATCTAATGAAGAATGACAAATGTTTTGGAAGGCAGTTAGCAGAAAGTATCTATGTCACTTGGCTATTAGAAATTCTATTTGATATTTGAGACTAAGACTAAGATACAAGAGCTGGACTTGACTGTGACATCTAAAATCCTAAGTTCCAATTCATGTGAGAAGCCTGATCATGATTCATAGAAGAATGTGCCTTGTTTATGAATCAGATAACTTGATATTCAAACATTATTGTTCTCACATCTCAGCATCTGGAGGAAAACCAACTGAATATCATTGATTATATGAAATATTCAAACACTAGTTTACAATTACAAATATAATTGCATGCAAAATATCTCTGCTTTTTTAAAGAATTGTTTAGCAAAAGGGGAAAAAAAAACTTCAGCTTAATAAAACAGAACAGTGCAGTTTAGAATATATTAATTAAAAATGCATGTGACTTGTGCAAGCAAATTATCTGTTGAGTTTTGTGAGAGATAGACTTTCCTTAGCTATAGTTAATATGGCTTAATACCTTTTCCAAAGGATCACATTTTAGGTAAAATGAATGCATCTTGAAGTAAAAGACATTAAGATATAGCCTCTATTTTAATGGAAATGAGAAACATATGTTGAAACAAGCTCATATTGGGACTAAATGATCTAAAAATAATTGATATTAATTTGCTCAGTCTATATTTATATAAGCCATATTTTTACTTTGAGAATTGGCACACTGAAATAGACACCAGTGAACCCCATGCAAGCTCCATTTTCCATGGGAAAGCAAGTTGAACCCACACACAATATTATCTACTACCCTAATAATTATATTGCCAAAAGGTAAACTCTGGACATTAACTTCTAAAATTATAGGTCAGAGACTTTCCTCAATATTTTACCCCATAGCTTTCCAGCAGAGAAATTTGAGAACAAGTACAAGGCACAGTCAGTTAATGCAAGATATTGTTAAAATATGTCAGTGGAATATGGCTCTCGACTAGCACTAATTGGGATCAGTGAAAAAACTAAATGGACAAGTATTACAAAAATAAAGGTACCAGCCATTAGGTAGCATTTTGGCTGTTTTAGGCTATTTTAACAGAAATTCAGAGTCTTAGACCTTATTTAAAGGACATCACTTTAATACAGATTTTTCCAAGTATCTCCTACAAAGCTAATTCAAGAATTAACAAAGGGAAAGGAGAAAAAGGGAAAGGGAAAGGGAAAGGGAAAAAGGAGTCAGAAAGGGAAAAAGGAGTCAGAGGAAAAAAAAATCAGAATGTTAATGAAAGAAGAAAACCATCCACGATAATCTAGTTGGCCCAGAAATGACAGACACTGAGAAGGCAGATTTATGTTTTTAAGGGGCAATATAAATACAAACTGTGTTTGCTGCCCTTATTGAAACATGATTAAGTGTTATTCATATCCTGGTCTTTTTATTAGTGGAAGAGGGAATTTAGAAATTAGAAAGTATGCTTCAAGAGAACTAATCCACACACTATTTGTAAATTACAAATGGTTACAACCACAAAAGAGAAAACCTCAAGTGGTAGAGGCTAGGTCATATTCTTGAGAGCAGAGTTCTACTGTGAATCAAGTTTTGCTTTATTTCCAAGACTGTGACTTTAACGACTGGACAACCCTGCCTTTCTTAAAATAAGGCTTTGGAGACAGAAAGTTTGAAAACAGATGCTCATCGCCTGGAAGAGACAGGACCAACCAAAGGGACAGGGAAAAAGGGAGCAATTTCCCTTGCTTTGGACACAGAGTGGACTCTACTCACTTCTTTCTTCAAGTGTTTTAGTGCTCTCTGCTTGCTATATTAAGATAAACTAAAACAAAGATAAGAAAAGGAAAAGAAGATAATAAAAAATTTAAAACTGCAATGAAAAATAGATAACATAAAAGGGAAATAATTAAAACAAAGCCTAAAGGCGATAAGAAGAAACTAGGTAAATGAGTAGCATAAGAACAAAGTAAACATGAGATAAAAGAAAAGTCTTACAAAAAGTAAGAAAAGATAAATCAACTAAGAACAATTAAACTGTGAGATTATAAAAACAAACGGACTCAAAGATTAAAAGGAAAAGATGAATATGCAAAAAAAATTAATGAATTCAAATAATAAGAAAAGAATAAACTAGGGCATAAAATGCTAACTGGACTAAAGAAAGAAAATAGTACTACAAGTTCTGAAGTGTAACAAAGGCATACATTTGTGTGCTTAGAGTTAAAATTATTGAACATGTTAAGAGGATACATTTTAAAATCTGTGCTCTTGATACTGAGAGTCCTGGCAGTGTCTTCTAGGCTTGAAATCTGGGAAATCTAGGGAGAGACCTTGACCATTCCTTTCTTCTCTGACCTTACTCTCCATCTATATCTGTGCTCAGAGATGCTGATCAGCCCTCAGATTGCTTATGTATAACTTCCTTCTGGGTACCCACGGTCACACAAATCCTCCTTTCCCTTGGGACATTCTTTTTCAGCCAAGAGCTAGTTTTTGCCACAAGAAGTTAGCAGAATGCCATTGAAAATTTTACCAGAGAAACTGCAATGCTGCTCCCCACAGCTTCAAAATGTTCAAAACTGGCTGGTCTCTTGGTAAGTTTTATTGATAATTTTAGATACTACATCAATCATTTTCAGAAAACACAGCTTATGATTTTATGGCTTTCCACATGTTGTATCTCGTAAAGAAAAAAATACATAAATAAATACATGTTAGGATATTTAAAAATGGTGATGTGTTAAATGAAGCATTCTGTTCTCCAATATCACTCTCCTGTCTATCACTTTTCATTTTTGTCACGAGGCGTGAGCTAATGGCAGCTCTCAGAGAGGGACCTGAGAACATATGTGAGACATATTTAACTTCTGGGTGAAAAATCTATGGATCTAGATTTAAGTCTCATAAAACTAAGAAATTAACCAAATTGTGAAAATTCTTACTAAAATTATTGCTCTCTCTTTTCCTAGATGCATTAAGATCCACAGAACTACAAATAACAAAGACTTTGGAAATCAAGGAAGAAGGAGCATTTCATATCAGAGAGGACACTTCATCCTTCTCTCACTTTCCAAAAAATAGATCTTGGGGAGAAAGTTTATTCCACTTTTTAAAGAATTACAGTTGTCGGAGCCCATACTTAGATACTAGGTGAAATATAGGAAACAAGCAAGATTAATAAAGATGACTCTTGCTGGCATTCAATGGTACTTGTAGAGTAGAAAAGTGTTGTTTCTGTGTAGACACAAGAGGACTAGAGACATTTTCCTAACTCTCTCATGGAATTGTGACTAAGTATGGCATCAGAATGGCCCAAGAGCAGGTGAGCAAAGAAATTTATATCAAATTACACGCATTTTGTTTCAACAATACCTGCAGGATATGAGTAAAAATAGAGCCACCTTTCAGAAACGCTCTCTAGGGACCAGATTAAAAAAGAAGTAAGTGCCAGAGATTGACTATTCAGTTGTTCACTGCATCACCTCGCATCACTGGGCAGACGACCAGACAGGTTGAATTTACTGTAGAGTGAAGACACGCCTCTGGGATGGGAAACATTCCCTCCTTCCCCCAAATAGCATGCTTTAAATTGGGTTCTACAAGATATTCCAGAGTTTGGTGGAACATCAAAGAATTTGACTGCACTACTCCTGAATGGCTCATCGTGAACCCCTTATTGCAAAATTCTGACTTAAACTGAAGAAAGTAGGGGAAACAACTGAACCATTCAGGTATGACCTAAATAAAATCCCTTATGATTATACAGTGAAACTGAGAGATAGATTCAAGATATTAGATCTGATAGAGTGCCTGAAGGTTCTTAACATTGTACAGGAGGTGGTGATCAAAACCACCCCAAGAAAAAGAAATGCAAAAATCAAAAATGGTTGTCTGAAGAAGCCTTACAAATAGCTGGGAAAAGAAGAGAAGTGAAACGCAAAGGAGAAAAGGAAAGATATACCCATCTGAATTCAGCGTTCCAAAGAATAGCAAGGAGAGATAAGAAAGCCTTCCTAAGTGATCAGTGCAAAGAAATAGAGGAAAACAAAGGGATGAGGAAGACTAGAGATCTCTTCAAGAAATTTAGAGAAACCAAGGGAACATTTCATGCAAAGATGGGCACAATAAAGGACAGAAATGCTATGGACCTAACAGAAGCAGAAGATATTAAGGAGAGGTGGCAAGAATACACAGAACTGTACAAAAAGGATCTTCACAACCCAGATAATCACAATGGTGTGATCACTCATCTAGAGCCAGACATCTTGGAATGTGAAGTCAAGTGGGCCTTAGAAAGCATCACTATGAACAAAGCTAGTGGAGGTGATGGAATTCCAGTTGAGCTGTTTCAAATCCTGAAAGATGATGCTGTGAAAGTGCTACACTCAATATGCCAGCAAATTTGGAAAGCTGAGAAGTGACCACAGGACTGGAAAATGTCTTTTTTCATTCCAATCCCGATGAAGGCAACACCAAAGAATGCTCAAACTACCGCACAATTGTACTCATCTCACAGGCTAACAAGGTAATGCTCAAAATTCTCCAACTAGGCTTCAACATTCGGAGAAGGCAATAGCAAGCCACTCCAGTACTCTTGCCTAGAAAATCCCATGGATGGAGGAGCCTGGTAGGCTGCAGTCCATGGGGTCGCTAGAAGTCGGATGCGACTGAGCGACTTCACTTTCACTTTTCGCTTTCACACAATGGAGAAGGAAATGGCAACCCACTCCAGTGTTCTTGCCTGGAGAATCCCAGGGACAGGGGAGCCTGTTGGGCTCCTGTCTATGGGGTCGCACAGAGTCGGACACGACTGAAGCGACTTAGCAGCAGCAGCAGCAGGCTTCAACATTATGTGAACTGAGAACTTCCATATGTTCAAGCAGGATTTAGAAAAGGCAGAGGAGCCAGAGGTCAAATTGTTAATATTCGCTGGATCTTAGAAAAAGCAAGAGGATTCTAGAAAAACATCTAATTCTGTTTTATTGACTATTTTAAAGCCTTTGACTGTGTGGATCACAACACCTGTGGAAAATTCTTAAAGAGATGGAAATTCCAGAACACCTTACCTGCGTCCTGAGAAATCTGTATAAGCAGGTCAGGAAGCAACAGTTAGAACCGGACATGGAACAACGGACTGGTTCCAAACTGAGAAAGGAGTATGTTGAGGCTGTATAATGTCACCTTGTTTATTTAATTTATATGCAGAGTGCATCATGTGAAATGCTGGGCAGGATGAAGCACAAATTGGAATGAAGATTGCTGCGAGAAATATCAGTCACCTCAGATATGCAGATGATACCACCCTTATGGCAGAAAATGAAAGGAACTAAGCCCTCTTGATGAAACAGGAAAGTGAAATAACTGGCTTAAAACTCAACATTCAAAAAAACAAAGATCATGGCATCCAGTCCCATCACTTTATGGCAAATAGATGGGGAAAAAATGGAAACAGTGACAGACTTTATTTTCTTGGGCTCCAAAATCACTGCAGATGGTGACTGCAGCTATGAAACTAAAAGACACTTGCTCCTTGGAAGAAAAACTATGACCAATCTAGACAGCATATTGAAAAGCTGAGACATTACTTTGCCAAAAAAAAGTCCATCTAGTCAAAGCTATGGTTTTTCCAGTAGTCATATATGGATGTGAGAGTTGGACCATAAAGAAAGTAGAGCGCTGAAGAGATGCCTTTGAACTGTGGTGTTGGAGAAGACTCTTGAGAGCCCCTTAAATTGCAAGGAGATCAAACCAGTCCACCCTAAAGGAAATCAGTTCTGAATATTCACTAGAAGAACTGATGCTGAAGCTGAAACTCCAATACTTTGGCCACCTGATGAGAAGAGCTGATTCATTGGAAAAGATCCCGATTCTGGGAAAGATTGAAGGCAGGAGGAGAAGGGGATGACAGAGGATGAGATGGTTGGATGGCATCACCGACAATGGACATGAGTTTGAGCAAGCCCTGGGAGTTGGGTCATGGACAAGGAAGCCTGGTGTGCTGCACTCCATGAGGTTGCAAAGAGTGGGACAAGACTGAGCAACTGAACTGAACTGAACTACTGAATACCCCAGTTAAAGATACTCCTGGTGTTTTCTGCCTACATAGAAATGAAATAGATTTATCATACCCCTGTTTAGACTTGCTATCTTACAGAATGAATTTTATTCTTCTGTTTTATCTATATGTCTGCTATCTTCCTCTTCATTTCTTTACCTTTATTTCCTTGGATATGTTTGTAAATTCCAGAACAGTAAAGGAAGATAAAATAATGAGATAGATCAATAAAACATCATTTAGGTAAATTTGAATGAAAAATATCAACTATTACTGGACCAGACTAGTCCAAAAGACATGAAGTTATATTTC
>SJYT01003106.1:470653-563183 GCA_006410635.1 Cephalophus harveyi
TTCTCTTATTCTGTTTCCCTGTTCACTTTATGCAAACACATAAGTCACAGTGAGCAATAACACATTCATTTATAGTACTTAGAGATAAAAGGGTTTAACTGTCAAATATGTTTTACCACCATCAATGCAAAATTTTCATCACTGTTGTCTATATGACAGAGTAAACATTTATCATATGTTTACTTCAGATGCCTGTTTAAAAATGCAATTTAATAAAATACTTATGTTTTCTAAGTGTAATAGGACAGTTTTAAAATTTCTTATAAAATATATATGACAATAAATGGTATTTATTTGTCACTTATTCAAACTGGTATATTCTGAATAAGTTGTATTTCAGTAAATCTTGTGCAGCATATCATTCATGAGCCCTAGTTTTTTTTGTTTTTGTTTTTTTTTAAGCCTCTCAATTTCCTGCTCATTAAAGACAGAAAGTAGATTTAAAAAAAATAAAATTGGAGAAACCTGTAGAAAAGATTATGTGATAGTATCAATGAGTGAGAAATCGGGTGTGATTTTCTGTCTCCTAAAACAGTATTCAAAAAAGTTTAACTCCACCAAATATATTCTTACTGTGGAAATGCTATTCATGCCCACCAGGAGCTACTTGATAAAAGGAAATATGAATCTTGTGGATAGTCATTATCAAGTAAAATAAGACCTGATTAGTCCCTATTATGCAAATAACGGTGCTTATCTTATCTGCTCAAAACTCTGGGCATTAAGCTTTTGACTTCTTAAATTGGTTAATTCCACTGGGCTTAGATATTCATTCTAAACAGCTACAATTCAGATTTTTTAGTATGACAATTGAATTATTTCCTAAAAACACTTTATTTAAATTTGTCTATATTTTTATATGTATACCTATAGAAATGATAGCTATGTAAACAAACATGTATATGAATGTATTAAGGTATACATGTGTATAAGAATATAATATATATGTTTCAATCTAAAAATGATATATGGAGAAAGTTACAGTGTACTTCCAAGTTTTAGTGCCAAATGCCTCCATTTTAATATTGAAGAGAGTCTTTTTTTTGGTCTTAATCTTGCTTCTTAATCTGAATGCAGAGTTCCAAAGACTAGCAAGGAAGGAGAGATAAAAAAGTCTTCCTAAGTGAACAATGTACAGAAATAGAGGGGAAAAAATGGAATGGGAAAGACTAGAGGTCTCATCAGGAAGGACTAACACCCCCAAAACATGTCCTATTCATTATAGGGGACTGGAATGCAAAAGCTAGGAACTCAAGACATACCTGCAGTAACAGGCAAATTTGGCCTTGCAGTACAAAATGAAGCGGGGCAAAATCTAACAGAGTTTTGCCAAGAGAATGCACTGGTCATGGCAAACACCCACTTCCAACAACACAAGAGATAACTCTAAACATGGACATCACCAGATGGTTAATATGAAAATCAGACTGATTATATTCTTTGCAACCAAAGATGGAGAAGCGCTAAACAGTTAGCAAAAACAAGAAGACCGGTAACTGACTGTGATGCACATCATGAACTCCTTATTGCAAAATTCAGACGTAAATTGAAGAAAGTGGGGAAAACCACTAAACCATCCAGTATGACCTAATCAAATCTCTTACAATTATACAATGGAAGTGACAAATAGATTCAAGGGATTAGATCTGATAGAGTGCCTGAAGAACTATGGACAAGGTTCGTGACATGGTAGAGGAGGCAGTGATCAAGACCATCCCCATGAAAAAGAAATGCAAAAAGTCAAAGTGATTGTCTGACAAGGCCTTAAAAATAGCTGAGAAAAGAAGAGAAGCTAAAGGCAAAGGAGAAAAGGAAAGATATACCCATTTGAACGAAGAGTTCCAAAGACTAGCACAGAGAGATAAGAAAGCCTTCCTCAGAGTTCACTGCAAAGAAATAGAGGAAAACAATAGAATGGGAAAGAGTAGAGATCTCTTCAAGAAAATTAGAGATACCAAGGGAACATGCCATGCTCCAAGCCATGCTTCAAAGCCATGCAAAGATGGGCTCAATAAAGGATAGAAATGGTATGAACCANTGCAAAGAAATAGAGGAAAACAATAGAATGGGAAAGAGTAGAGATCTCTTCAAGAAAATTAGAGATACCAAGGGAACATGCCATGCTCCAAGCCATGCTTCAAAGCCATGCAAAGATGGGCTCAATAAAGGATAGAAATGGTATGAACCAAACAGAGGCAGGATATATTAAGAAGAGGTGACAAGAATACACAGAAGAACTGTGCAAAAAAGAACTTCATGACCCAAAAACAACAATGGTGTGATCACTCATCTAGAACCAGACATCCTGGAATGCGAAGTCAAGTGGGCCTTAGGAAGCATCACTGTGAACAAAGCTAGTGATGAAATTCCAGTCAAGCTATTTCAAATCCTAAAATATAATGCTGTGAAAGTGCTGCACTCAATATACTAGCAAGTTTGGAAAAGTCAGCAGTGGCCAGAGGACTGGAAAATGTCTGTTTTCATTCCAATCCTAAAAAAGAGGAATACCAACGAATGTTCAAACTACCTCATAATTGGATTCAAATCACACGCTAGCAAAGTAATGCTCAAAATTCTCCAAGCCATGCTTCAACATTCGTGAACCATTAACTTCCAGATGTTCAAGCTGGATTTAGAAAAGGCAGAGGAATCAGAGATCAAATTGCCAACATCCGTTGGATCATCAAAAAAGCAAGAGAGTTTCAGAAAAACATCTATTCCTGTTTCATTGACTACGCCAAAGCCTTTTACTGTGTGAATAACAACAAACTAGAAATTCTGAGAGAGATGGGAATAACAGACCACATTTGTCTGCCTCCTGAGAATTCTGTATGTGGGTCAGGAAGCATCAGTTAGAATTGGACATGGAACAACAGATTGGTTCCAAATAAGGGAAAGGAGTATGTCAAGGCTATATATTGTCACCCTACTTATATAACTTATAGGCAGAGTACATCATGCAGATTATCAGGCTGGATGAACATGATCTGTAATCAAGATCATGGGAGAAATATCAATAACCTTGGATACAAGATGACACCACCCTTATGGTAAAAAGTGAAGAAGAACTAAAGAGCCTCTTGATGAAAGTGAAAGAGGAGAGTAAAAAAGTTGGCTTAAAACTCAAGATTCACTGAAACATGTATACTATCATGTAAGAAGCGAAGTGCCAGTCTATGTTCGATACAGGATACAGGATGCTTGGGGCTGGTGCATGGGGATGACCCAGAGAGATGATATGGGGTGGGAGGTGGGAGGGGGGTTCACTATTGGGAGCTCATATACACCCGTGGTGGATTCATGTCAATGTATGGCAAAACCAATACAGTATTGTAAAGTAAAATAAAGTAAAAATGAAATTTATTAAAAAAAAATAATAAGACAGAAAGTGAAGAAGAAAAAAAAACAAAAAACAAACTCAAGATTCAAAAAACTAAGATCATGGCAACTGGTCCCATCACTTTCACTTCATGGCACATAGATGAGGAAACAATGGAAACAGTGACAGACTTTATTTTTGTGGGTTCCAAAATCACTGCAGATGGTGACTACAGCCATGATATTAAAAGACACTTGCTCCTTGGAAAAAAAAGCTATGACCAACCTAGATAGCGTATTAAAAAGCAGAGACATTACTTTCCCAACAAATTTCTGTCTAGTCAAAGCTATGGCTTTTCTAGTAGTCATGTATGTGAGAGTTTTACTATAAAGAAAGCTGAGTGCCAAAGAATTGATGGTGTTGGAGAAGACTTTTGAGAGTCCCTTGGACTGCAAGCAGTTCAATAAGTCCATCATAAAGGAAATCAGTCCTGGAAATGCATTGGAAGGACTGATGCTGAAGCTGAAACTCTTAATACTTTATCCAACTGATGGGAAGAGCTGACTCACTGGAAAAGACCCTGGTGCTTGGAAAGAATGAGGGCAGGAGGAGACAGGGACAACAGGCAGTGAGATGGTTGGATGGCATCACCAACTCGATGGACATGAGTTTTAGCAAGCTCCAGGAATTTGTGATGGACAGGAAAGTCTGGCATGCTGCAGTCTATGGGGTCGCAAAAACTGGGACACAACTGAGCCATTGAACTGAAGGGAACATTTCATGTAAAGATGGGCACAATAATGGACAGAAACTGTATGGACCTAACAGAAGGAGAAAATAAGAAGAGGTGACAAGAATGCATAGAAGAACTATACACAAAATATCTTACTGACCTGGATAACCACAATGGTGTGATCACTCACCTAGAGTCAGAGATCCTGGAGTGCAAAGTCAAGTGGGCCTTTAGTTCAGTCCCTCAGTCTTATCTGACTCTTTGTGACCCCATGGACTGCAGCATGCCAGGCCTCCCTGTCTATGACCAACTCCCAGAGTTCACCCAAACCCATGTCCATTGAGTTGGTGATGCCATCCAACCATCTCATCCTCTGTCATCCCCTTCTCCTCCTGCCTTCAATCTTTCCCAGCATCAGAGTCTTTTTCAATGAGTCAGCTCTTTGCATCAGGTGGCCAAAGTACTGGAGTTTCAGCTTCAACATCAGTCCTTCTAGTGAACACCCAGGACTGATCTCCTTTAGGATAGACTTGCTGGATCTCCTTGCAGTCCTAGGGACTCTCAAGAGTCTTCTCCGACACCATAATTCAAAAGCATCAATTCTTCAGCACTCAGCTTTCTTTATAGTCCAACTCTCACATCCACACATGACCAATGGAAAAACCATAGCCTTGACTAGATGGACCTTTATTGGCAAAGTAATGTCTCTGCTTTTCAATATGCTATCTGCTGCTGCTGCTGCTAAGTCGCTTCAGTCGTGTCCGACTCTGTGCGACCCCATAGACGGCAAGCTCCGCCGTCCCTGGGATTCTCCAGGCAAGAATACTGGAGTGGATTGCCATTTCCTTCTCCAGGAGATCTTCCAAACCCAGGGATCGAACCCGGGTCTCCCGCATTGGAGGCAGATGCTTTAACCGCTGAGCCACCAGGGCGGTGGTAAGCATCTTTTAAGTTCATGGTTGCAATCACCATCTGCAGTGATTTTGGAGCCCCAGAAAATAAAGTCAGCCACTGTTTCCACTGTTTCCCCATCTATTTGCCATGAAGTGATGGATCAATCTTTCCCAGCATCAGAGTCTTTTTCAATGAGTCAGCTCTTTGCATCAGGTGGCCAAAGTACTGGAGTTTCAGCTTCAACATCAGTCCTTCTAGTGAACACCCAGGACTGATCTCCTTTAGGATAGACTTGCTGGATCTCCTTGCAGTCCTAGGGACTCTCAAGAGTCTTCTCCGACACCATAATTCAAAAGCATCAATTCTTCAGCACTCAGCTTTCTTTATAGTCCAACTCTCACATCCACACATGACCAATGGAAAAACCATAGCCTTGACTAGATGGACCTTTATTGGCAAAGTAATGTCTCTGCTTTTCAATATGCTATCTGCTGCTGCTGCTGCTAAGTCGCTTCAGTCGTGTCCGACTCTGTGCGACCCCATAGACGGCAAGCTCCGCCGTCCCTGGGATTCTCCAGGCAAGAATACTGGAGTGGATTGCCATTTCCTTCTCCAGGAGATCTTCCAAACCCAGGGATCGAACCCGGGTCTCCCGCATTGGAGGCAGATGCTTTAACCGCTGAGCCACCAGGGCGGTGGTAAGCATCTTTTAATTTCATGGTTGCAATCACCATCTGCAGTGATTTTGGAGCCCCAGAAAATAAAGTCAGCCACTGTTTCCACTGTTTCCCCATCTATTTGCCATGAAGTGATGGAACCGGATGCCATGATCTTAGTTTTATGAATGTTGAGCTTTAAGCCAACTTTTTCACTCTCCTCTTTCACTTTCATCAAGAGACTCTTTAGTTCTTCTTCAATTTCTACCATAAGGGTGGTGTCATCTGCATACCTGAGATTATTGATATTACTCCTGGCAATCTTGATTCCAGCTTGTGCTTCTTCCAGCCCAGTGTTTCTCATGATGTACTCTGCACTTAAGTTAAATAAGCAGAATGGAGCATCATTATGAACAAAGCTATTGGAGGTGATGGAATTTCAGCTGAGCTATTTCAAATCCTAAAATATGATGCTTTTAAAGTGCTGTACTCACTATACCAGGAAATTTGGAAAACTCAGCAGTGGCCACAGAAAAAGGTCAGTTCTCTTTCTAATCCCAAAGAAGGGCAATGCCAAACAGTGTTCAAGCCATTGCACAATTGTACTGATTTCACATACTACCAAGGACATGCTCAAAATCCTCCAAGCTAGTTGAAGAAGGAAATGGCAACCCACTCCAGCATTCTTTCCTGGAGAATCCCATGGACAGAGCAGCCTGAGAGGGTACAGTCCATGGGATCGCAAGAGTCAGACACGACTTAGTGACTAAACCACCACCAGGCTTCAACAGTACGTTAACAGAGCTTTGGAACGCACGAGCTGCATATAGAAAAGGCAGAGGAGCATGTTGAGCTTTAAGCCAACTTTTTCACTCTCCTCTTTCACTTTCATCAAGAGACTCTTTAGTTCTTCTTCAATTTCTACCATAAGGGTGGTGTCATCTGCATACCTGAGATTATTGATATTACTCCTGGCAATCTTGATTCCAGCTTGTGCTTCTTCCAGCCCAGTGTTTCTCATGATGTACTCTGCACTTAAGTTAAATAAGCAGAATGGAGCATCATTATGAACAAAGCTATTGGAGGTGATGGAATTTCAGCTGAGCTATTTCAAATCCTAAAATATGATGCTTTTAAAGTGCTGTACTCACTATACCAGGAAATTTGGAAAACTCAGCAGTGGCCACAGAAAAAGGTCAGTTCTCTTTCTAATCCCAAAGAAGGGCAATGCCAAACAGTGTTCAAGCCATTGCACAATTGTACTGATTTCACATACTACCAAGGACATGCTCAAAATCCTCCAAGCTAGTTGAAGAAGGAAATGGCAACCCACTCCAGCATTCTTTCCTGGAGAATCCCATGGACAGAGCAGCCTGAGAGGGTACAGTCCATGGGATCGCAAGAGTCAGACACGACTTAGTGACTAAACCACCACCAGGCTTCAACAGTACGTTAACAGAGCTTTGGAACGCACGAGCTGCATATAGAAAAGGCAGAGGAGCGAGCCAGAGAACGAATTGTCAACATCCACTATACCATAGAAAAAGCAAGAGGATTCCAGAAAAACATTTACTTCTGCTTCCTTGACTATGCTTAATCCTTTGACTGTGTGGATCACAACAAACTGGAAAATTCTTCCAGAGATGAGACTACCAGACTCCTCCTGAGAAATCTATTTGCAGGTCAAGAAGCAACAGTTAGAACCATACATGGAACAACAGAGTGGTTCCAAATTGGGAAAGGAGTACGTCAAGGCTGTATATTGTCACCCTCCTTATTTAACTTATATGCAGAGTACATCATGAGAAATGCCAGGCTGGATGCCACACAATCTGGAATCAGGGAGAAATATCAATAACCTCAGATATGCAGATTTGAGTTAAAACACAACCTTCAGAAAACTAAGATCACGGCATCCAGTCTCATCACTTCATGGCAAATCAGTTCAGTCACTCAGTCGTGTCCGACTCTTTGTGACCCCATGAATCGCAGCACGCCAGGCCTCCCTGTTCATCACCATCTCTCGGAGTTCACTCAGACTCACATCCATTGAGTCAGTGATGCCATCCAGCCATCTCATCCTCTGTCGTCCCCTTCTCCTCCTGCCCCCAATCCCTCCCAGCATCAGAGTCTTTTCCAATGAGTCAACTCTGCGCATGAGGTGGCCAAAGTACTGGAGTTTCAGCTTTAGCATCATTCCTTCCAGAGAAATCCCAGGGCTGATCTCCTTCAGAATGGACTGGTTGGATCTCCTTGCAGTCCCAGGGACTCTCAAGAGCCTTTCCAACACCACAGTTCAAAAGCATCAATTCTTCGGCACTCAGCCTTCTTCACATGGCAAATAGATGGGTGAACAATGGAAACAGTGACAGACTTTATTTTCTTCAGCTCCAAAAATCTCTGTGAATGGTGGCTGTAGCCATGAAATTAAATGATTCATGCTCCCTGTAAGAAAAACCACGATAAACCTGAGAATGCATTACAAAGCAGAGCAATTACTATGCTGACAGTAGTCCATAAAGTCAAGGCTGTGGTTTTTCCAGGGGTCATGTATGGATGTGAGAGTTGGACCACAAAGAAGACTGAGCATCAAAGAACTGATGCTTTTGAACTGTGGTGTTGGAGAAGACTCTTGAGAGTTCCTTCAATTGCAAGGAGATCCAACCAGTCAATTCTAAAGGAAATCAGTCCTGAATGTTCATTGGAAGGACTGATGCTGAAGCTGAAGCTCCAATACTTTGGCCACCTGATGAGAAGAACCGACTCATTGGAAAAGACCCTCATGCTGGGAAAGGTTGAAGGCAGGAGGAGAAGGGGAAAACAGAGGATGAGATGGTTGGATGGCATCACTGACTCAATGCACATGAGATTGAGTAATCACCAGAGGAGATGGTAAAGGACAAGGAAGCCTGGCATGCTACAGTCTATGGGGTCACAAAGAGTCGGACGTGATTGAACTGAACAACAACAATAAATCTTGCTTCTACACCATCTGCTGATTTACTTCCCTTTTCACTGCAGTTTCATTTCCTACCAGGTCCTCACCATTCTTGTCCATCCTTCTTATAAGTGCATGATTTGCCTTTCTCTGTGAATGACTTGGACATAAGGCATGGTGAACATCCATGACAGTTGTGTTTGTACTACACTCCTAATCTGTACAAGTGAATGAATACTTGTCTGAAGTATAGCTGATTATTGCCTCTGTCTTAAATAATTTTCAGTTAGGACAGACACAGGATCAATCTTCATATGTAATGAAACTATGAAATCACAGAACCTTATTATTCCATGAAGAAGAAAAAGAAGAATAAAATGTCTTTGGGGAGATAAGAAGAATGAAGTAAATGCACCAAGAGAAGCTCTAGTGCCTCCTGAAATAAAGCTCCCATCTTTTTCTTGGCTTCATAAATCACTGTGAATCTTCTTTATAAACTAAATGGTTTCTTCAGCTAGTCTGAGTTGGGCTACTTTACACTTAAAATGTCAGAGACCTTACTAATATGGTTAAATAATTATAGTGTTATATTCTCATATTATATTGGCAGCTGCTCAAATCTTATCCTTTAAAATACTTATTTCTAGACCTCTAGCTAGTTCAGCTTCAAGGTGCCTCTCTGCAGATTCATAATTTATAGAAAATAAATTTTCTGAAAAAATATCTGGTAAAATATGTCTTTTCTATGCATCACTTCTATGGAACAGGCTTTATAGATTTTCTTGACTTTTAGCAAAGCTTTCTTGGCTGAATACACACATAAGAGTGGCATTTCTTTAATAAAAGACCTTTACACTCCACTTACTTCGTTGCAATGAATAACCATTTTTATTCCTTTAAGCAATCTCTGAAAACTCTCCATTTATCAACTTATTGAAGTATTGAGACTTTGGTTTTCCAGTCTTAAACATTAACTTGGCATTTACTTAACTGTAGAATAAGTTTTTTTAAAGATATATATATATATATACACACACGTATATGGTGTATACATTTATATTCACACACTTGTATTCTAATAGATCTTTCAAAATAACACAATACCCAAACTCCTCGTATTTTCACCTAAAAGAATTTCTCTTAAAATCACCCATCACAATAAATAAGTTTATTCTTGCTATCCTTCATTTCAAAACCACAGAGCCCTTTACTGATTTCATACTCTTTAATATGATATATTCAATCTATGATCAAGTACCGAAGTCTGTATCTTCAGATTATATCCAAAATCTGAACTATTCTCCCTGTCTTCACTGCCAACCCCAGGTCCAAACTACCATCTTCACTCACAGGTTTTCTAAAATCACCTCCAACTTCAAAGGTCTTTCTGCGTTTAATTTTGACTCCTTTGGTCAATTTGCTCCCCAGTTATTATGGCATTCCCCGATGGTGGGAAAATTTGAGGGCAGGAGGAGAAGGCGATGACTGAGGATGAGATGGTTAGATAGCATTACCAACTCAATGGACATGAATCTGAGCACTCTGGGAGATAGTCAAGAACAAGGAAGCATGGTGTGCTGCAGTCCATGTGGTAGCAGAGTCAAGCATGACATAGCAACTGAACAACTGTTTAAAGTCCTTTAAGGGGTTCCCATGTCAACCAGAGTAAAGTGAAAAACCTAACAATGACCAACAAGACCCTACATCATCTGTAAAGTTGTTAATACACTGTGCCAACCACAAAATAAGCACATGACCAACACTGGTTGATGTTATTTTTAATCACTATTTAATTTATGTATAAGGAAATAAAGGCTCAGAAGTACTGAAAGCAAGAGCCCTAATTCAAATTCCTGCTCTTCCTTCAAAGTTAATTGAAGTCTCTTCATATAAATAACAATAACAAAAATTAAATTGACAAAATAAAAAAAAAAGCTAATGAAAAAACAAAGTGAAAGAAACTTGGGCAAAATATGAATTTAAATTCCACAAAGCATTTTGTAATGTCTCGGTGGGAACTTAGGGGGAAACAAGCATATGTAGGTATTACCACACATGGGCCAGCTGCCTGATGTGCATAGAAGCCAATACTATAGCACTGGTTTTAAGAAAAGCCAGTGAGGTTGACTGTCAGGAAACTGGAGGCAGGACTCAGCTCTATCTCCAACCAGCAGTTGGGTCAAACTCTTATGGTTTAGGGAAGGAGGGTTGGTATGCAGAAGAGGGGCTCGTGGAGCAGGTTTTGATTTAATGGAAGGGCTTTGAAACTTGGCCCATTTATTGTAAAGTATGGTAAAGAGGGCTTCAGTGCCCAATATTTCCTCTGGACTTCTGAAAGGGTTTCTAGTATTCAGGTCTCAGTCATTCCCTTGTCCTTTGGTTACACGGGGCTATAAACTTTTGTTCCAGGTATTATCTGAGATCAAAATTTTCTCCTTTGTGCCTGCTTCATGTTTTGTTCTATTGTTTCTGAAAAACCACTCAGTATCTTGTTTTTGATAATTACCAGTTGGATCAGATTCTGAAATGGAGCAAGACCTTGCCCTCCGTGTCCTCAGCCTATCTTTTGTCTGGAAAAACTTTAGCCAAAGAATAAGTTTAATCAGAGAAGTGAGAAAACATAGAAACAAAGAAAAGCAAACAGGACAAAACAGTAGTCAGTAGTCAGAAGAAACTTTTAGTTCCTTCTCAAGGCTTTTGATAATATTCTGAGCCATATCCTGTGAGCTCTCTTAAAGATACTGACATCCCCACCAAGCAGAAGAAATTGATGGCCAGACTATAGCCATGACATAAGCTGCCACAATTCTGAGAACTGGCCTCAAGGAAATGGGACTTAAGATTAACTATACTTAAAACAATCAATGTGGCACTGATCAGACCACTGCACGACCAATTTAAAGACAGCTAGAAGAGTTGACTGTGGTGTTTCTGCATGTGGTCCCCTGTCTTTACCTACAAAAGCTTTTGTCCTTGAAAATTGGCCTTTGGACAGAAGTCCACCCCTAATCCCCTGTCCCCAGTTGCCAGAATCCCAATTCAAGCAAACTTTCCAGCATCCTTGCTTCTTTATTGGTTTTTGAACAATGAGTAGTCAAGACCCCCACTTTCGGTAATAAACCTGCAGTAACAGAGGAATCATTACAGATCTGGAAAGTTATGTGAATTCATGAATACTCAGAGAAATCTGAGATGATTCTAATAATAACAGAAAAGAATGCCAGAATTTATCAGTGAAGAGAGATTATTGCTTATGACCAGATTCTTCATGTTGATTTGAATATGGTCAAACACAGGAATTTGAATCAGAAAATTTTAATACTAAAGAAAGAAATTTGTAACAACTAGCTATTTTATAGGGAAGGAGGTGAGGCAGCAAACTCTGCTATTTTTTGTACTGATTACTAATCAAATAACATATATTTCTATTTTATTCTCTAGATTCAAATTAATGGTTTAGGGATTTCCAAATTGTAGGTTGTGGACAGTCCCTGAAATGCATGATAATAGAGATCACTTTTAAGTTACTAGCTACTAGATATTTTGATATATGTGTATGTTTTCATATAACATATAAAATAAAATTTTGTTTTAGATATATTACCTAGGGTTCAGATTTTTTTTTTTTTTTACTTTTTACTAACTCATGTTTCTTCTTTTGGGCCTCTGATTATAGGTATGCTAGCCTGTTCTTTACATGTCCTTAATATTCCTTTCTAATACTTTCATTTCTTTTTCTATTTCTGTTAAAATCTCATTTCTTTTTTTTTTAATTTTTATCCCCTATGTCTCTTACTTCCTTTGTTTTCTCTGGTCTCTTTTCTCCCTTTTGCTATTTGTAAATTAGTCTGAGTTTCTGAAATTATTTTTTCTTCCATTTATTTCCTGATTTCTGTTTTGTACTTCATATCCTTTCTCCAGCCCTTTGGTTTCCTGTTTATGTGCCAGTGTGTGCTTCAATTATGATCTCATTATTGACATGCTGTTGTCTTTTCTTATTATTCATATTGAATGGATGGAAAATTCCTGGTCCAGCTGAAAGAATGATCTGATGGAGAAAACGTGGAAGTATAAGGGTAGTTTTTCTGATTTCTCCATTCACAGGTTCTCTCTTCTTGCCACATAGTTGAGAAGTGTCTCTAGAGTGCTGTCACTTCGATTCCTTTGTACTGCCCACGGTCTGCTTCCACGTGCTGGGAGCATCGTGTCCTGCACTATTCATATCAGAAATCACAAGTTCACCCATGAGGTAAAGCCGCTTGCCTTCTGGAGTGAACACCTTCTAACACTTTACTGTTGCTATTTTTCCTGGGTTGGTCAATCACAGGCCTGACTCCTTGGCCTTCCCTATTGTCATTTAGCACCTGGTAAGGTGAAGTCGCTCAGTCGTGTCCGACTCTTTGCAGCCCCGTGGACTGTAGCCTACCAGGCTCCTCTGTCCATGGGATTCTCCAGGCAAGAATACTGGAGTGGGTTGCCATTTCCTTCTCCAGGGGATCTTCCTGACCCAGGGATCAAACCCAGGTCTCCCGCATTGGAGGCAGACGCTTTAATCTCTGAGCCACCAGGGAAGCCCCATGATCCTGCAAATATTTTGCTTTTATTCTGTGCATTTTTCCCGTTACATACAGGTCATTTTGAACTTGGCAGTTTTGTCTGCCTTCAGGTGGCTAAAGGTATAAAATACGGCAGGTTCTGATTATCCTTATAATTGTTTGTATGAGTATTATAAGGAAAACTGAAAAGAATTTTTTCTAGGTTGCTGCCATGTTCCTATTGTTGATCATTTACTTAATGTGAACAAATGCCTAAATTCTATAAACTGAAAATACAGGAAAATCTTTGAGAATTCTATTTGGTTTGATCTATGTGTTTCACTCATAACTTTGACCTTTACTGAGGGTTCGTTTCATGAGATATCATTTTTTGGGCTTCCCTGGTAGCTCACATGGTAAAGAATTCACCTGCAATGTGGGAGACCTGGGTTTGATCCCTGAGTTGGGAAGATCCTCTGGAGGAGGGCATGGCAACCCACTCCAGTATTCTTATCTGGAAAATCCCCATGGACAGAAGAGCCTGGCAGGCTGCAGTCCATGGGGTTGCAAAGAGATGGACATGACTGAGTGACTAAGCATGAATGTTTTATTTGTACTACTAATCTGATCCTCAAAACAATTAATGTTGCAAATACTACTATTTATCCCTACTTTGAAGAGGTGAAGTGAATGTTGCTCAGTTGTGTCTGACTCTTTGTGACCCAATGGACTATACTGCTGCTGCTGCTAAGTCGCTTCAGTCGTGTCCGACTCTGTGCGACCCCACAGATGGCAACCCACTGGGCTCCGCCATCCCTGGGATTCTCCAGGCAAGAACACTAGAGTGGGTAGCCTTTCCCTTCTCCAGGGGATCTACCCAACCCAGGGATTGAACCTAGGTCTCCCGTATTGTAGGCAGATTCTTTACCAGCTGAGCCACAAGGGAAGCCCAACTTTAGAGATGGGAAAACTTGGTCACAACGAGCTCAATTAAGTTGCCCAATAGCACTTAACTTTCATATAGGAGAATTTGTACTTTAGTGATTGACTACACCCTGGGTATATTAATTAGTAGGTAGAGAGTCAAGATAATATAAGAAAAAAATATGAGTTTTCCAGTAAATAACATTTGTATTTATATAAGCTACATAAGAAATTTAAAAGTCATCCTGATTAGTAGGGATTTTAGAGTTTAATGTTCAGTGGACTTTTCCTTATATAAAAATTTCCTTAGTTCATGTATTTTTCTCACTCATAAAAGAAAAATAATTCCCTTTTATAGAAGCTTATAATCATACCAAGAAGTAATACCAGTTATGATGAGTTAAATGAGATTTTTTAATACTAAATTCAATGTTCTGGATTTCTTAGTAACAGTTCCTATTTCTTCCCATAACATGGGAAATCATCAGTACTATTTAAACATATAACTTTAAGTAAAGAGTAGAAAAAAGTTGTCTTACATCATTCCACTAGAAAAGAATATCTACTGTGAATTTCAATATGTCTTAAACTATACTGAATCTTCAGTTTCCATTTTTATAGGCTTGCCATTGCTGCTGCTTAGTTGCTTCAGTCATGTCCAACTCTGTGAAACCATATGGACTGCAGCCTGCCAGGCTCCATTGTCCTTGAGATCCTCTAGACAAGAGTACTAGAGTGGGTTGCCATGCCTTCTTCCAGAAGATCTTCCCAACGCAGGGATAGAACCCCGGTCTCCTTCATTGCACGCAGAATCTTTACTGCTGAAACAACAGGGAAGGCCTTTTATAGGCTTATCTATTTATTATTCCTGTAGTTTTTCTGGGAACCATTCATATTTGAAATGATATTTTTATGAGAACTAAAACTGTACTTACTGTATGGACACATAATGAGAAGCTTTTGAAATGAACATATTCTCATGCAAGTTTTACTCTTTTCATTAGAGATTTTGTACCAAGAAACTAGCTGAGTGTGATAAAGTTCTCCTAAATATCATTAGTAAATCATCACTAACAAATAGCACCATTTTAAAAATATTTCAAATTATGAAATTGATTTTATTTAGTGTTACACTAATTTGTTTTCATATTCTTACCATTGTTATTTAATTTATTTGCAGAGTACATCATGTGAAATGCCAGGCTGAAAGAATCACAAACTGGAATCAAGATTGCCAGGAGAAATATCAGCAACTTCAGATATGCAGATGATATCATCCTATGGCAGAAACTGAAGAGGAACTAAAGAGCCTCTTGATGATGGTGAAAGAGGAGAGTGAAAAAGTTGGCTTAAAGCTCAACCTTAAAAAATGAATAAGATCATGGCATCTGGTCCCATCATTTCAGGGAAAATAGAAGGGGAAAAAGTGGAAACACTGACAGATTTTCTGTTCTCAGGCTCCAAAATCACTGTGGACTGTAGCCATGAAATTAGAAGACATTTGCTCCCTGGAAGAAAAGCTATGACAAACCTAGAGTGTATTAAAAAGCAGAGATATCAATTTGTCAGCAAAGTTTCGTATAAACAAAACTAGTTTTTCTAGTAGTCATGTATGGATGTGAAAGTTGGATCATAAAGAAGGTTGAGTGTAGAATTAATGATTTTGAATTGTGGTGCTGGAGAAGACTCTTGAGAGTGAAGGAGATCAAATCAGTCAATCCTAAAGGAAATCAACCTTGAATATTCATGAGAAGGGCTGATGCCAAGGTGGAAGCTCCAATATTTTGGCCATCTGATGCAAAGAGCCGACTGATTGGAACAGACCCCGATGCTGGAAAGATTGAAGGCAAGAGGAGAAGGGGGCAGCAGAGGATGAGATGGTTTGTTAGCATCACCAACACAATAGATGTGAATTTGAGCAAACTCTGGGAGATAATGGAGGACAGGCATCGCAAAGAGTCAGACAAGACTTAGCGATTGAACAACAGCCATTTCTTATTAGTCTTTCTGTCTGAAAGCATTCTATTTTAACACAGAAACTTTTTCAGATACATAAATCTATACATTCTTCTGCCACTGAAACTTATTTTTGCTAGAAATTTTAATATGATAGTCAATAATTCAAAACTAATTTTTAACGTATTACAATGAGAGTAGAATTAAATAGAAATTAAATGATTCTTTAAATATTAAATGATGTTATATTTTATAACATTTATTTTATTAAGAAAAGGAGGTGAACAATGGTAGCATTAGCATTATATCACTGTAAAATAGTTTTGTTGAATTATATCATTCTGATTATAATAATTTCCTTACATGACAAATCAACTGTCACCTAAAAACAACATTTATAATTGGTATTTCTTCCTCTGTCGTTTGGTTTAATGATCCCCAAGTATTTGATAATAAAGATATGATTGGATCTTATTTCTTTGGTTTGCTTTGGTGTTTTTAAGGCAGGAAATGCCTTCAGATCATTTTCTGCGTGTAATCTGAATGTAGGTAAAGAATTCCTCAGCTTGTCAGAATGCTAATTAAGTATAATAATAATTTGTGTAACCTGCTGTGATACTAAGGTGGCTAATGACAATCACTTGGGTCTCCAACCAGGAATTGTCTTAATGCACATGTCTAAATTAAGGAGTTCACTACTTTATTATCGTATAATTGTCATTTGCTTGAAATAGTGCAAAGCTAATAGTTAACTGATCACTTCTTAAGAATTTATGCTTTCTTATAAAATCAAGAGAGAATCTATTTTTAAAGAAAAAATATCAAAAGTAATAATTTAAAAATTTTTGGGTGAAGCAACTCACAGTTGTTCCTAGATATTTTTTATCAGTCCATTATATTTTCACAGTAAGAAGGGCTCTAAATTTATACGTAAATGCTGGGTCTGCTACCTTAATATGTGAATGTGATCACTCTGGATGCAGTGTAGAGGATACACAAAGGGAACAATTTTGTCTCCAAGAGAATTAATGGTGGAAAGTTGCATTATTCTCAAACAGCTCCTGTCTTTGGAAATAGGAAATTATCCAGAAAGCTACACACCTAACAAAATCTACTGAACCTTTGACACTTAGGTATTTTTATAATCCTATCTCTATTTTTTATAGAGTTTCAAAAAATCATCTTTGTTCAAAAAGAGGAAATATTTTGTTTACTATTCCCATCTATTCACAAATGTCAGTGTTTTTCTATTTCAGGAATTAATTTTAAATATCATCAAATAAAAATTCCCATACTATTTTTAAATATTTATTTTATGATTATCAAATGTTAAAGGTAATCTAGTCTGTTAATCCTGAACCACAAGGCAGATGCTGATGTAACAATGCTCTTACTCACTGCCCTTTACATTGTATGCCTTGGTGCCAGATAGAATTGCTGCAATCACCACTCACCCCACGCTCCATCATGTCCCACGTAATTTCTGGAATCTTTGACTATAATAAGATGTCACTTTTTAATTATGCTATATCGTATGACACAACTGACAGTAAAATAGGGAGACAAGGGTAAAAATAAAAACAAAAATTAGCCTCACCCAGGGTTAAATGTGCATACATGCTAAATTTGTGCTGATTTCTTAGAGCAGCAATAGAAAACTAAAAGTAGTATCTGTGCTCTTTGTTATGCTGGAGTCTCGTTATCTAACTTGGCCTCTTCCTTATCCTTTCCAAATATTAGGTAGGTGGGTAGGTAGGTAGCATAAATATAACTGTTAGAAATTAAAATTTGTTTTCCATTTAGAAACCATGAGCTATTTTGGACATGAATGCATTGAAATGCTATGCCAGTCATTTCCTTGTTTGCCCTCAGATTCACCCCTACTCCTTAGGGGGTTGACACCTGCAAAGGATATTCTTCATGCTCTATACCCACTGGTTTCAGTTAGGTGCAATCAGTTGGGGTGGTCTAGTGGGATACTAGTGAGCAGGAAGAAGAGAAAAACAAGGTCAACTCCTTCCCAGCCTCCAGTAATCACCTCCAGCACAGGCTCAAAGTTCAGCTTTTACCTCATAGTTCCTCCTGCCTCCATGTCTCGGCTCCTGTAGACAGGTCTGTGAAGACTTTTCAGCCTTATGGGTTCATATCTTTCCTGGTGTCCATGGCTCCTGTACCCTTGTAACAACATCACCATTTTCTCCAATCCGTCCTGCAGTAAGGGGCTTTCTAGTTGCCTCATACTCCTCTTTTCTCAGCTCTTTGTGTACCCGTGTAACTAGTTCCCTATACTGCTGCTGCTGCTGCTGCTGCTAAGTCGCTTCAGTCGTGTCCGACTCTGTGCAACCCCATAGACGGCAGCCCACCAGGCTTCACCGTCCCTGGGATTCTCCAGGCAAGAACACTGGAGTGGGTTGCCATTTCCTTCCCCAATGCATGAAAGTGAAAAGTGAAAGTGAAGTCACTGAGTCGTGTCCAACTCTCAGCGACCTCATGGACTGCAGCCTATCAGGCTCCTCTGTCCATGGGATTTTCCAGGCAAGAGTACTGGAGTGGGGTGTCATTGCCTTCTCCGAGTTCCCTATACTACACTGCCTATATTGAATTATTTAGTATAGATTCCATTTTCCTAACATGAACCTGACTAAATACAGTTCTGTTAGTGAAACTGGCCTCAAGAAACAGAACTTACATTGGGATCTTGGAATCAGATTGCACACTTATTTGAGCTAAAGTATAGTGGTGATTTCACTGCCAGTGGATAAAGGGAAACTAAATACCCATTGTTACTGTGAAGGCACTAAGTCATGTCCAACTCTTTGCGACCCCAAGGACTGCAGAACACCAGGCTTCTCTGTCCCTCACCAACTCCTGGAGCTTGCTCAAACTCATGTTCTTTGAGCCAGTGTTGCCATCCAACCATCTCATCCTCTGGTATCTCCTTCTGCTCCTGCCCTCAATCTTTCCCAACATCAGGGTCTTTTCTAATGAGTCGCTCTTTGCATCAGGTGGCCAAAATATCGAAGCTTCAGCTTTAGCATCAGTCCTTCCAAAGAATATTCAGGGTTGATTTCCTTTATGATTGACCGGTTTGATCTCTTTGCTGTCCAAGGGACTCTCAAGAGTCTTCTCCAGCACCAGAATTCAAAAGCATCAGTTCTTTGGTGCTCAGCCTTCTCATGGCCCAACTCTCACATCCATACATGACTACTAGAAAAACCATAGCTTTGACTGTATAGACCTTTGTTGGCAAACTGATACCTCTGTTTCTTAATACACCATCATAGCATAAAGTTATATCATTATTACTTAAACTGGTACCAGTACTGGTTATTTGTAATCAAGGTTTTTGAAGATAAAATTGCTGTTGCCCTCCAACATCCTAGTAGAAATGATGACTACAAAGTTCATAGCATGAGATGGCCACTTTAGGCTATACTGGAAAAGAAAGTAGTAAAATCTTGCATGAAAACTTTCAATTCAAAATAGAGTATAAGAGAGAAATCTTCTATTGAACCTCTGAAATAATATCTTATTTTTTAAGGCACAGGGTCCACATTAGAACAAAATTAATCATGCCAGTTGGAAATAATAATGCAAATTGAATTAAAAAAACCTTACTGAGTTTTAAAAAATAAAGATTGGAACACTGAAGAATGAGTTCCTAAAATTGGACTGGAGGTTTTTAATTGAAGTCAGAAGAATCTGAGAAACTTGAGTCATTAAGTTCCCCTGAGCCTTCCTCTGCTACCAATGGGAAGTAACCTCCTTTCTTTTTTTTTTCTTCTTAAAGCCCCTGTAATAATGTTACTTTGCTGTGTGGGATAACTGTTCTTCTCAAGATCCACCCTTAACACCTGTTTGTCCCCGGTCCATAACAGGAAATACCTCAGCATGTCTCCGGAAAATGAGGCAAAATCTGAGCCAAGGTCAGTTGTCATATCAGTTCCATTCAGTTGCTTAGTCCTGTCTGACTCTTTGCAAACCCACGGACTGCAGCACGCCAGGCTTCCCTGTCCATCACCAATTCCTGAAACTTGCTCAAACTCAAGTTCATTGAGTCAGTGATGTCATCCAACCATCTCACCCTCTGTCGTCCCCTTCTCCTCTTGCCTTCAATCTTTCCCATCATCAGGGTCTTTTTCAGTGAGTCAGTTCTTTGCCTCAGGTGGCCAAAGTATTGGAGTTTCAGCTTTAGCATCAGTCCTTCCAATGAATATTTAGGACTGATTTCCTTCAGGATGGACTGGTTTGATCTCCATGCAGTCCAAAAGATTCTCAAGAGTCTTCTCCAACACCACAGTTCAAAAGCATCAATTCTTCGGCATGCAGCTTTCTTTATAGTCCAACTCTCACATCCATACACGACTACTGGAAAAACCATAGCCTTGACTAGATGGACATTTGTTGGCACAATAATGTCTCTGCTTTTTAATATGCTGTCTAGGTTAGTCATAGCTTTTCTTTCAAGGAGCAAACGTCTTTTGATTTCATGGCTGCAGTCACCATCTGCAGTGATTTTGGAGCCCCCCAAAATAAAGTCTGACACTTTTTCTATTGTTTCCCCATCTATTTGCCATGAAGTGATGGGACCAAATGCCATGATCTTTGTTTTTTGAATGTTGAGTTTTTAAGTCAGCATTCTTACTCTCCTCTTCACTTTCATCAAGAGGTTGTTTAGTTTTTCTTCACTCTCTACCATAAGGGTAGTGTCATATACACAGAAAGAACTGCATATACAGATGTCATATACACAGAAAGAATTGCAAAGTGTGGTCATTCATTTTGGAAGGAACCTGAGGGACATAAGTAGAAATAGATTTTAAGTGTGCCATGTACTCTGTAACATATGCATGCTAAGTCATTTAAGTTGTGTACAATACTTTGCACCCTGTGGACTATAGCCTGCCAGGCTCCTCTGTCCATGGACACTCTCCAGGCAAGAATGCTGGAGTGGGTTGCCATTCCCTCCTCCAGGGGATCTTCCCGACCCAGGGATCAAACCTGGGTCTCTTAATTTCTCCTGCATTTTCAGGCTAGTTACAATTAGTACCACCTGGGCACATGGTTTGAGTCAAATTTACCCATTATGTTTATTTTCTTAAGATTTTACTTCAATGTTCTAGTTTTTAGCAGCTAGAATTGGCTTAGAAACTGTTTGATTATTTCACTAAAAGCTATACACAAAAGTGGATGATACCCAACAAAGGTGCCTGGCAGGGGCAGGAAGAAGGAATCCAGAGATTTAGAAAATATAAACGTTAGAACAGATTTATGTCAGGTAACACTAGCTACACAAAGAAGATGCAAATTATAGTTCCTTTACCAAAGCATCTAGTCAAAGCTAGGGTTTTTACAGTAGTCACGTATGGATGTGAGAGTTGGACCATAAAGAAACCTGAGCACCAAAGAACTGATGCTTTGGAACTGTGGTGTTGGAGAAGACTCTTGAGAGTCCCTTGGACTGCAAGGAGATCCAACCAGTCTATCCTAAATGAAATCAGGCCTGAATATTCATTGGCAGGACTGATGCTGAGGCTGAAACTCCAATACTTTGGCTACCTGCTGTGAAGACCTGACTCATTGGAAAAGACCCTGATGATGGGAAAGATTGAAGACAGGAGGAAAAGGGGATGACAGAGGATGAGATGGTTGGATGGCATCACTGATCCAATGGACATGAGTTTGAGCAAGCTCCATGAGTTGGTGATGGACAGGGAAGCCTGGCGTGCTGTAGTCCATGGGGTTGCAAAGAGTTGGATATGACTGAGTGACTGAACTGAACTGAACCAAAGCATCATTAACTTCCTTAAAGAGGTGAGCACCAACATCTGTTAAATCTCTGAGGTAGTAAAGGTTGGGAAATGTCTTCACTGAAATAAGTTAACTGATTTCCATGGGACTGATGGGATCCTGGGTGACAAAGTCCAGGTACTAAAATTTAATCATCAAGATAGAAGTGTTTGTCAATTCAGCAGCTCATGTGGATTGACAAATAGCATGTATTTTCAGTCAAGCATCTTTAATGGTGAGTAATTGATTATACTATATTTAGATGTGAAATAATTGTTAGGCTAGTAAAATATTTGATCTATATAATTGGAAAAAAACTGTATATTATTGAGAAGAAACTTAGCTTAAGTCTTCATAATGTGAAAGTGCAAACTCAAATCCAAGACACACTTCATAGTCAGAGCCTCTTGCCTGAGGAGACTGGATTCCCTTGAATAAACAGCTTTTAACAATGCCACAAGTATAAACTATAAGTCAACCTATAACCCTTCTCAAGTGGAACTTGAGGCCAGTTACTAGCATGACTCTGCTCTAGGGCAAGGAAAATATTACGCTATTCCAGTGATTATTAGATAGTGTTAATGATTTAAAGATAATCTCTGGAGGTCCAATTCAGCACTATTGCCCTTGAGTAAGGAATGAGGATTATGAATCTTCAAGTGTTAAATAAAGATTATTCCAAAGTCTGTCATACACTGAAATCAGTGTATCTGTGGTTTCACCTTAGTGTAATTGGTCTTAACCAATTTCAAAATACATAATTGTAATCGATACTTGGCAACTGGCAGAATTCTTGAATTGGCTCCTGACTTGTGTGGTAAAGGCTACAATGATGAGAATGGACAAATGAAAGCCTTATGATTGCTTTGACATCTAAATTTTATAAAGCAGAAGCAATATCAAACCTTTGATCCCTGTAGGGATTGAAGAGATTACTATCACCCTCAAATACTTAAGCAAGGTAGGGAGTGGTGATTTATATTACATGGTTATTTATCTTGAAAGTTTTCATTGTGCAAAGTCAGAGGCTCTTGAAAAATGATTGTGGATTTTCATAAATTCTATCTGATAATGGACTTCTTTGGTGGCTCAGGGTTAAAAAATCTGCCTGCCAATACAGAAAATGTGGGCTTGATCCCTGGGTCAGTAAGATCCCCTGGAGAGGGCAATGGCAACCCACTCCAGTATTCTTGCCTGGGAAATCCCATGGACAGAGGAGCCTGGCAGGAGTTGCAAAGAGTCAGACATGACTCAGTGACTAAACAAGAACAACATCAGATGATAACTGAACTGTTTTCCCAAAACAGATATTTTTGAGCAAACCTCTGTACTCTTGTGTTATCTGATATGGAGCTATTGGTCTGGAAACTGCTAAATCTTTTTACTAAGGGTTTCCCTGAGAGCTCAGTTGGTAAAGAATCCACCTGAAATGCAGGAAACCCCAGTTTGATTCCTGGGTTGGGAAGACTCACTGAAAAAGAGAAAAGCTACCCACTCCAGTATTCTGGCCTGGAGAATTCCAAGAATTGCATAGTCCATGGAACTGGAAAAAGTCGGACATGTTGCAAAGTTGGAAAGTCACAACAACTTTCACTTTCAAGAAAAATAATAAGGAAGTCACCTTTACCTTGCAGTGTAGCAGTACAGATCACAGTATTAACTAAGTTCTATGGCAACTTTCAGCCATCTATTATAATATAGTACCCAGGGACATGGATAGTCTTGAATTCCAAACAGTATCATTTTGATTCATCTTTATTATATCAAGCTTAATAACTGAGAGGGGAAAAAGCAGCACATATTTTAGATAACTCAGCAGACAAACATATACATGACAGAATGTGAGTAAAAATGTCTGAAAAAAAATCAAGATGTGCTATATTGAAAGTGTCCAGTGTTTTGGGGCACACAAAGGTTAATGACTATCCCTTGCATGCTTAGTCACTTCAATCGTGTCCGCCTGTTTGTGACCCCATGGACTGTAGCACACCAGGCTCCTCTGTCCATGAAATTCTCCAGGCAAGTATACTGGAATGTCTTGCCATTCCCTTCTCCAGGGGATATTCCTGACGTATGGATCAATCTTGGGGCTCCTGAATTACAGGCAGATTCTTTACTGTCTGAGCCACCAGGAAAGTCCACTACCCATTGCATAAGTCTATCAATAAGAATGAAGTCAAAAGTGTGATGCATCTTTGTATTTGGTGATAAAAGTTGCCTCTAAATCCATTGATTGAGAAAATGGAAGCTGCTAACTTCCATCAGGATTCACAAATACAAGGCTATGTTGTAGTTTGGATAAAGTTCAAGTCACTCTGACACTTAGATCTTGTGTATCAGTTGATGATTGACATGTTTGTGGCATGTAAAGATGCTTTTTGGAACCTTTGGCAAAATAGGGAAATTAAAATGTCTAGCCCCAGGATTTTGAAGCAAAACTTTGAAAATCTTCACACTGGGCTGAACTTCTATTTGTCTATTTGATATTTACTTTTCCTGGAAGCGGTGATGGCCTATGATACAATGTACCCTGATTTATGGCATGAAGTAAGAGTTTGCTGTTGCTATGTCACTTCAGTAATGTTTGATTCTTTGCAACTCCATGGACTATAGCCTGTCAGACTCCTCTGTTCATGGGATTCTCAAGACAAGAATACTGGAGTGGGTTGCCATTTCCCCCTCAGGTGATTTTTCCCACCCAGGGACTGAACTTATGTCTCTTACATCTCCTGCATTGGCAGGTGGGTTCTTTACCAATAGTGCCACCTGAGAAGCAGAAAATATTCAAATACTGATGACAACAAATGCTTGAGGAAGAAGCATATGGACAGACTTCTTAAAATGTGCATGGATTATGAGAATTTTTTCTGCTCCATATAAATACTCAAAAAAGTTATCCCAATTAAGAGGAGTCTCTCAATAATCATATGGGTAAGATGGCCCATTCTGTGGGTATCCATGGAATGAAATGGACCACTTTCTATATATAAACTTATTTCCCTTGCTTATAGAGGAAGGGACCTTAACATTCTTAGCTTCTTATTCATTATTGTATTTATTATCATATACATGGTTACTTTGCAGAAGGAGTTTGTTTCACTGCAAAAGAATGCAAAATCTGGCTTTGTACTTATTGGGTTTTCATGATCTTACCACATACTCCATTATCCAGAAGTTTTCCCAAGTAAAACAGTGGAATGGTTTACCAATGACTCACTTACAAAGACAGGTGAGAGAAAAAAAAAAAAAAGAGAGAGAGTAGAATTAGTCTATTCTGCCCTAGTTGAATAGTCAAAGATCTCAGGTAGAAATCAGAAGCAGCTTCAGTTGATACAGTAAATAAATATGCTCAAACTGGAAAACACACTCAAATTGAGATTGTTCACATAAAGTCCTGGAGATATTTGAGAGTACTAGGGTGAGATAGAGGCTAAGACTTAAAAAGTCAGAGATTGTTATATCCAGGGACAAAAGAGGACTGGATACAAAACCGAAAGCATTCTAATACTCTGTTCCTTCCACATAATGAAAAACTAAGATCAACTCCAAAACTAGTACAAAGAAGTCCAAAGTTCTTTGCTGGAGTAAACACTTACTGCTTATTTTTTAAATTATGTTTTTCTTCAAAATAATAGTTTTGCTTGGTTTGTGTATGTCTTGGTTCCTGCATGAGCTTAGTGAAGCACTGGCAAGATCCTGTGCTGTGTTGCCAGAAAATCAGAGCTATCAAAGCTTCTCCCGTTGGTGAATAATCTCAAAATTTGCCATATTAACTTCACAGAGGTGGTCTGTTTCACATAGTAATGAATTTACTACCCAATTCTAGTGAACTGAAATCCCACAGAATCTCGCCTGTACTTTCTGCCACTAGGTCCTAGGTCTTTATACTTGAGATTCCCTTGTGTTGTATATAAGAGAGACTCTAAATAATCTCTTTATGATCTAAATGTTTGACATCTTTCCTTCTATCAGAAAATTCTATCAGGGCATTTCAGGAGGTTTTATTTCCTCCTGAAATGCCCTTAAAAAGAGCAAAGAGAATGTTCTTTGTTTTTCTTTTCAGAGTGAAACATTTGCTCATTGAAATGTCCTTCTGCCTATATTTAACAAGTGTGGAATGTCAATGGTCTCATGCTGAGTAACATGTGCTTCAGTTCTTTGAAGAGGATGAGAAAACATCCCTAGGGGTAGGACAGCATTAACAGTCAGGGCTGCCCTAACTGTTTTCAATTTACTCCTAAAGTTCTTAGAAATACCATATACAATTTAACAGAACCATTTTTTAAGAGTTACTTAATAATACTGTAATACAAACATTTAATGTTTGCCAGGCAAGAAGCTAAGCACTTCTTTCATTTAATATAGAGAACAAATGTATGAAGTTGATATTATTGATGAATCTTTTTGTAGTTGAGGGAAAAAAAAAGTAAGAAAAGTAAATTAAATTACCTGTGGTTACAAAACTAGGAACTGGTAGATCCAGAATCTTTGATATCTATTATATTTCTAGGTTATAGCATTATGATTAAATTTTACAGTGTTTCATTTTTGTTGATATATTTTTGTAAATGTTTTATGAGAAGCAATGATTTTTATGAAAACTCTTTGGGCATTTTGGTTTATGATGTCAAAATATCTGAACAAAAAAAATTCAGTTAAGTTAATAAAATATATCTCTCTTTGCTTGGCAATAAGTGCACAGAGTCAGGACATTAACATTGCTGTGTAAAGCAGGTGGTTTGTTGTTGTTATGAGACAACAGCTAGTGGAGGGATCAGGACAAATTAGCAAGAACATGCCTCATTTAACTGTACTAGTGATAGCTTCACTCTGGCTAATTTTTGCCATGTTAAAATTCAGTCACGATTGTCATATATTCTTTTTTTTTTTTTCATTAAAAAGTTCCCATTTCTGGATTTTATTCATCAACTAATTAAAAAACCTATGACTCCCCCTGGGTATCTTTGCTGCTTGTACCCACTCCAGTCTCCAGCCGACATACCAAGGTTATCTTGGGTACAGCCTGCCCTAGGACTCTATCTTGCCTGTCACCACCAGTTTCAGTTATACTACCAAGGTGGCCCAGGTGAGGAGGATCTTAGAACTCCTCCTGGTCATACCTGTCCTTTCCAGATGGTCTACCAAAGCCACCTAGAAAAAAGCCACCTACAAAAGCCTATACTGGGAATGTTTACACACATCACTCCTTTAAGATGGAGAGCAGTAGCTTTTTGCCTACTTACAGAAACAAACACAAATCAAACAAAATGAAGAAACAGAGGAATATGTTCTAAATGAAGAACAAGATAAAACACCAGGATAAAAATCTTAATCAAACTGAGATAAGTAAGTTAAACAATAAAGAATTCAAAATAATGGTACTAAATATGCTCACTGAACTTGGGAGAAGAATGGATAAACTCAGCAAGAACTTCAGCAAATTGAAAATGTAAGAAATAACCAATCAGAGCTGAAGAATACAATAATTGAAATGAAAAATACACTAAAGGAAATTGACAAAAGATTAAATTATGCAGAAGAACAGATAAGTGATCTGGAAACTATACTAGTGAAAATCATGCAACCAGAACAGCACAAAGAAAAAAATATAAAACAACTCATACCACTCAGTAGCAGAAATAGAAGCAACTTGATTAATGGGGGGAGGAACTGAAAAGACATTTTTCCAAAGAAGATGGCCACAGCACATGAAGAGGTGTTCATCATCACTAATCATTAGAGAAAGGCGAATCAAAATCTCAGGAAGATTTCACCTCATATCTTTCAGAATGGCTAATATCAAAGAAGCCAAGAAACTACAAGTGTTAGGAAGGATGTGGAGAAAGGGTAACCCCAGTGCACAATTATTGGGAATGTAAATTGGAACAAAATCTTAAGGTAATCTCTCTGTGTGCAGCTTCTTATAGAACTATTGTATCTTGAAACAAGCTATGGGGAAACCTCTTTTAGACTCTGCATACAGACTATCTGTGATTCATCCAACTATCCATGGAAATTATTGATGTCTCACTGGAATAGATTTGAAAATCTAGTGATTTGAAAAGTCTAGTAAAGTTTCTCACCAATTTAAGGCATTTTCTGGTATTGAAACCCCTTTTCTAGCCCCCTGATTGTCCTTTCTGAGATTCAGTAGGAAGTTAGAGATGATAGTTAGGCTGAGTAAATTTGGGGTTCTGGAAGTTTTTCCTCTTTTAAAAAATGTGGGAGTTGAATTGGTCTATTTCTAAGATCTTTGGGAGCTTGAAACTTGTCTTAGTGACCTAACTCAGTGACTGACACATTAATGACAAAGAAAAATCATACTTTCTATATGCTTTGTTGTTCTTGTTTGGCCACTGGGTCCTGTCTGACTCTTTTGCAACCCCATAGACTGTAGCCTGTCAGGCTCCTCTGTTCATGGGATTTCCCAAGGCAAGAATGCTGAAGTAGTTTGCCATTTCCTTCTCCAGGAATCTTCCTGACCCAGGGATCAAACCGATGTCTCCTGCATTGGCAGGCATATTCTTTACCACTGAGCCACCTGGGAAGCCCTCTATATGCTTTACTTACTTCATTATCATTTCAGTATTCAACTAGCTAAAAAACAAATCATAGATTAAAGGAGTTGAAACACATAAAACCACTGGACAAGGTAAGAACCACAACAAGAAATAATCTGTTGCTTATTTTGCTTGAGTTTTACAATCCCCTTATCATGGCTGTTACCAGTAACTCCCATATTACAGATAAGACTGAATCTCAAAACTTTATGTAAAGTGTCCTATAGCTTACACCTAGAAATGGAACACTTGAGATATAAATCAGGAGAGGTGATTTTCAGTTTCATTCCTGAAATTGAAATGAATTCAGTTTCATTTCAATACTATGCTGATATTAGCCGAGAAACAACAAATTTTAAGTTGAATGAAAGAAAGGATATGGAAGAAAATGACATTTTGAAACAATGAAGGCTACTCAAGATAATCTGCCTGTAGGTACTCACCCTGCTGACCTCTTAGGTAAGACCATGGCAAATATAAAATCATTTGGACATATTTTCAGAAAGTCAAAATTATGGGTAAAAATTTTGAGTTGAGCATCTAATTTGTATTCCAATAATAAAATTGTATGAGCACGTTTTTAATTTTCTTTTTTCACATTCATATTTTCATTTGTTATAAACTACCTTAATGTCTGGGAAACCACACATGCCACAGGAGAATAAAAATAGTGCTATGACTTTTACTGACTTCTGGAGAAGTGTGGACTGCTAATCAAAGATCGCTTTGAAGATGACAGGTTTGCTGAGGTACAAAAATTTAATGTATGATAAAATGAACACAATTTTACCCTCCCAAAAATAAGTGTTTAGGCATTTAGATGATCTTTTTTCAAAATTTTAATTCTAAGATGTGAATGCTGCCTTACTGTAGAAAACACTTTGAGCACTTTTTAGCATTCCTTAAAGAAATTGCCTATACATTTCCTCTGAATAAGAAGATTTTAAAAATTCTATCAGTAATGGTGTAACTTTTCAGCACAAAAAATAAAAGAGCACTTAACCTAGATAGCATATTCAAAAGCAGAGAGATTACTTTGCCAACAAAGGTCCGTCTAGTCAAGGCTATAGTTTTTCCAGTAGTCATGTATGGATGTGAGAGTTGGACTGTGAAGAAAGCCGAGTGCCGAAGAATTGATGCTTTTGAACTGTGGTGTTGGAGAAGACTCTTGAGAGTCCCTTGGACTGCAAGGAGATCCAACCAGTCCAATACAGAGTGAAGTAAGCCAGAAAGAAAAACACCAATACAGTATACTGACACATACATATGGAATATAGAAAGATGGCAGTGATGACTCTGTATGTGAGACAGCAAAAGAGACACAAATGTATAGAAAGGACTTTTGGACTCTATGGGAGAGGAAGAGGGTGGGATGATTTGGGAGAATGGCATTGAAACATGTAAACTAACATGTAAGAACGAAAAAAATAAAAAATAAAAAAATAAAGGAGATCAGTCCTGGGTGTTCTTTGGAAGGAATGATGCTAAAGCTGAAACTCTAGTACTTTGGCCAGCTCATGAGAAGAGTTGACTCATTGGAAAAGACTTTGATGCTGAAAGGGATTGGGGGCAGGAGGAGAAGGGGACAACCGAGGATAAGATGGCTGGATGGCATTACCAACTCGATGGACATGAGTATGAGTGAACTCCTGGAGTTGGTGATGGACAGGGAGGCCTGGCGTGCTGTAATTCATGGGGTCACAGAGTCGGATACGACTGACTGAACTGAACTGAACTGAAATTGGGACAGCCAGTAAGTAAAACAGTATGGAGGTTCTTCAAAAACCAAAAATAGAACTACCATACAATCCAGAAATTCCACTTCTGGGTATTCATCTGAAAATAACAAAACACTAATTTGAAAAGATACATACACCTCAATATTCATAGCAGCATTACTTACAACTGCCAAAATATGGCGGAGAAGGCAATAGCAAGCCACTCCAGTACTCTTGCCTAGAAAATCCCATGGATGGAGGAGCCTGGTAGGCTGCAGTCCATGGGGTCGCTAGGAGTCGGTCGCGAGTGAGCGACTTCACTTTCACTTTTCACTTTCACACAATGGAGAAGGAAATGGCAACCCACTCCAGTGTTCTTGCCTGGAGAATCCCAGGGACGGGGGAGCCTGTTGGGCTGCCGTCTATGGGGTCGCACAGAGTCGGACACGACTGAAGCGACTTAGCAGCAGCAGCAGCAGCAGCCAAAATATGGAAGCAACCTAATCGTTCATTAACAGATATATGGATAAAGAAGATGTGGACAACTGATTATTTCTCAGCCATAAAAAAGAATCAAATTTTGCCATTTGTGACAACATGGATGAACCTGGAGCACATTATACTTCCCAGGTGATGCAAGAGATAAAGAATCCACCTGCTGATGCAGGAGACATAAGAGACTCAGATTCAGTCCCTAGGTTGGGAAGATCACCTGGAGGAGGGCATGGCAACCCACTCCACTATTTTTACCTGGAGAATCCTAAGGACAGAGGAGCCTGGTAGGTTATAGTCCATGGGGTTGCAAAGAGTTGGACTTGGCTAAAGTGACTTAGAAAGTACACATGGAACATATTATTCTATGTGAAACAGAAGTACTGAGTGATTTCACTTTGTGTGGAATCTAAAACAAACAAACAAACAAAAAAAACTAAACACAGAAGTAGAACAGGAACAGACTCATATAGGGGAAAGTGACGCTTGACAGAGTGAGGGGGTGAGGAGACAGATAAAATAAGTGAAGGAGATTAAGAAATATAACCTTTCAGAACTTCCTTGGTGGTCCAGTGTTTAGGAGTTGGCCTGCCAGTGCAGGGGACACAAGTTTGATCCCCAGTTCAGGAAGATTGCACATGCCACGAGGTAACTGAGCCTGTGGACCACAACTACTGAGCCTGCACTCTAGAGCCTGCCAGATGCAGCTACCAAGCCCATGAGCTGCAACTACTGAAGCCTACGTGCCCTACAGCCCATGCTCTGCAACAAGAGAAGCCCCTGGAATGAGAAGTCCATGCACCACAACTAGAGAGTAGTCACTCTTGCCACAACTTGAGAAAGTCCACATGCAGTAAAGACTCAGTGCAGCCAAAAGTAAGCAAATAAATAAGTAAATAAATTTTTAATATAAAAAAAGAAATACAAACTTCTAGCTAAAAATTAAATAAGTTATGGGGATATAATATACAACATAGGAAATATAGTCAACAATATTTTAACAATTTAGGTGACAGATGGTAAGCAGACTTACTGTAATTGCTATTTCATAATGTATAAAATATCTAGCCACTCTGTTGTACACTTTAATATAATATTATACGTTAATTATATTTCAATTAAAAATAAATAAAATTAATCTATCCATAATTTTTCCTTTCTCACCATGAAAAACTTCTAGAAACCAAAATAGTTATGCAACTTTCCTTCTTGATGATATTTTTCTTCAATGGATGTTTCATTTTTCTAAGTAAACTTGAATGGGTCTTTCCCACAGCAAATTCCTCCAATTAAGAAATAAATTCTGATTCTTCCCCTCTATGTTCCCTACTATTCTGACAAAAAGTGAAAACAAGTCATCCATATAATTATTGCTTTGAAATTTTAAAATAAATCTTTATATTTCACACATTATTTACATTATGTACTTTAATATTTTCTGTGCTCTTTTTCTAAATCTGATTTCATTATCATTTATTCTCATTTTAAAGTCATGTCTAATTTGCCACTCTCTTTATTCTTGATCTTACTTTTTTGTTTAGTGGTCAGAACATCATGTTTCTGTTCTCATTGTGTCTATCTCTGTTGCATTCAGCTCATTTCATTGTCCTACTAAAACTTGACAGCCTTTCTTTATAGTATAACACTCAATATTCATGTCCCAAATTTTTATTCTGTAACCTTCCAGGACCTGTACCCCTTTACAATGATGTTGAAAAATGCATGCTATCAGTGACAGCTGGTGAAATTAAATTAAAAAGTAGATCTCCATAATTATACTCTACAATACTTAATAAACTTTGTGAAAGAAATTTTACTGTGTCTTTATTATGTGAAAAATTTAATCTGACTTTAAAGGCCATTGTTATTTGACATCTGAATATTCTATTATGCCACAAATATTTTTAAAAGTCAAGCTTATTCTATCCAATTCTATTCCATATATATTTAATTCAGATGAATTTAATTACACAGTATACTAGGAGGATGTTTGCATTTTAAATGTTCATTCAGTTATGAAGGTATCCTCATCTGCTTTGTCTGAAAAGAACTATTTTGTCTGTTTTTGCCTAAGTGACATGTCTCTGCAGCTTCCATCAGAGATTTCTGTCACTATATTTGAAACAGAAGTGAATTTGGGTCATCCAGTCTTAAATGAAACTCTACAGTTTAGGTGTCAGAGTTTGAACTGTTAGGTAGCTTTATTTCTTGTTCCCCAATATGCAGTATGTGAATAACACATTAATGCAGATTTCCAATCTATCCAATTCTTAAATCTAATCTCAGAGAACCTCAAAAGACTGGAGATTAAACACAGAAAGATGGATGAATAGATAGCTTTAAGATAGATATAGATCTCTAAAAATCATATGGAGCCTCAGTATATTTTGAATGTTCAAGAATCAGTTTAGATTTCTGGTTTTGACTAGATAGCAAACTAGAGTAAGAGAAGGATAAATAATTATGATGCAAAAAGACAATTGAGAAAGGTTCTACTCATGTACAACTGGAAATCACAAGTATTTCATTTACTTAGTTCAACTGTGGTCAATAAATATTTGCATCTTGTTTATTATGTGCCTGGCACTGTAAGAAGATCTGCATTCTACTCAAGGGTTACTGCTTTGATGTGTAGAAGACAGCAAAATATAGATAGCATATCATATCATACTGTGGTTGCTAAATGCTATAATTACAGGACAGAATTCCCCCATAGGCATTTCATACATAATGTGAAAACACACAATTTTTTCCTCAACAAATGTTATACTTTCCCTGAAGACAAATAAATTAGAAAATAGAACACTTGAAAATTCTTATGTACAATTAAAAATTTCCTTAAAGCTATATAATAATTGGGCAGGTGGATGACCTTTCTAAATTATTTCTATAAGTGTCTCATCTTCTATCTAATATGTTTTAGTGTAGATTATTGTACAGAGTTTTTGAAATCCTGGTTTTGAACATTACTTTTATATTAGCAAGGTAAAAAGATAGTTAAACTGTTAGTAAACAGATACGAGTCTTAAGTACGGCTTTTAGAGAGATTTTTCCCAAAGTTACAATGAACAATTCACATTTAAATGTCTACTGGCAATTTCAAATTTATATTAATTTATGCTGACTTTTAATGAACTTTTTTTTAATAAAAGAGAAGGCCTAACAGGCTATACAAAGAGCACATCTATTTTTGTTTTCATTTCCCTGCTGCTGAGTCACTCAGTCGTGTCCGACTCTGTGTGACCCCATAGACGGCAGCCCACCAGGCTCCCCGTCCCTGGGATTCTCCGGGCAAGAACACTGGAATGGGTTGCCATTTCCTTCTCCAATGCATGAAAGTGAAAAGTGAAAGTGAAGTCGCTCAGTCGCCACCGATTCTTCACGACCCCATAGACGGCAGCCCACCAGGCTCCTCTGCCCATGGGGTTCTCCAAGCAAGAGTACTGGAGTGGGGTTGCCATTGCCTTCTCCAATTTCCTAGACCATTGTTATTTTAATAGAACACTCTACTGTGGTGGAAATATTATAAATCATCGCTTTCCAATACAGTGTCCACTAGCCACATGTAGCTACTCATCACTTGATACATGGCTGCTGCAACTACAGAACTGCATTATTAATCATATTTAATTCTAATTAATTTAAATTATTTCATATCACTAGTGTATAATGCATTGGACAGTATAACTGAAGTTATTTACCTGTGTAATGTCCTGTCCTGCATACTAAGTTGTGTCTGACTTTGCAACCCCATGGACTGTAGCTCACCAGGCTCCTCTGTCCATGGAATTCTCCAGGCAAGAACACTGCAGTGGGTTGCTTCTCCAAGCGATCTTCCAGACCCAAGGACTGAACCCAATTCTCTGGCGTTTCCTGCATTGGCAGGTGAATTCTTTGCCACTAATACCACCTGAGAAGCCCTTTACTTATGTAATAATAACATAGATGTTTAGTTCCTCAACTCTTCTGTTTCTCTTTGCACTCAAAACAAAGATACAGGCTTTGGCAGGAAAGATGTAATATTCAGATCTCCTGCTTTGAGGATCTTAAGAGAAAAGCTGACCAACAACTGGAGGTACAGCTGCTGTTGTGACCATAACAGACAATCACACCAGGGGCTGCATTCTGAAGCCACCACGAGGTTCTGCTGAGCCCACTCAGTGGATGTACATAGCAGGAATACTGAGGCGGGTCCATTCCTGCAGGATGCAGGATGCCTCTGAAGGATGACTTTGACTCGAGGAGACACATTTGATCTGGCAGAAACCTTCTTAGGCCTATGCTACTGTTTGAGAATCTACCTATCAGTTAGCTTTCATGTCTTCCTTTCACAGTATTTAGACTTGCATCTCAGTCTTCTGATTCTCTTCTAAACTTCCATCTCCATCTGCTTTTTCCTACACAGGCATTTCACCCTACAAAGCTCTTGCATATATAATCCCATCAGGGGAAATGCTACTTAGAGGACTAGAACCAACACACCAGCTTTTGCCATTTTTAAATAAGATATTTTAGGACCGTTTTCAAGGTTAAAGGGTAATAAGTCTCCACAGAGAAGGTAATATAATTAGTGAGTAAGAGTTACAATAATTCAGATGTTTTTAGAACAATAGTAAACTATTCCCTTCTGGAATGAGAAATCTAGCCTCCTTGGAATTTTTTTTTTTTTTTTTTTTTGTCATTTTCCCCCTCTGAATCTCTTTCTTTACCTGATGCCTCTATGTTAGATATTATAAAGACACGATGATAAATTCAAAAGAAAACAATTCCCTACCTTGGCTCAGTTGAAAAATTTGCATAAATTCTTCTTGACCAGTGACTCTTTGCCAGGAATATTTACCAATATTTGCAAACATTTTAGGTTGTCATTGGCTTCCCTGGTGGCTCAGATGGTAAAGAATCTGCCTGCAATGCTGGAGACCTGAGTTCAATCCCAGAGACATGGGTTCAATCCCTGGGTTGGGAAGATCCCCTGGAAAAGGGAATGGCTACCCACTCCAGTATTCTCACTTGCAGAATTCCATGGACAGCAGTCCATGAGGGTCGCAAAGAGTTGGACACGACTGAGTGACTTTCACTTCCCTAGGTTGTCATAAATGAAGCAGTACCACTGGCAACTAGTGGGTAGAGTTTAGGGATGCTACAGAGCATCCTATAATGAACAGGACAGATTTCCCACTAAGAATTACCAGCCCAAAGTGTCAGTAGTGTCAAATATCTAGACAAACCATAATCTAGAACAAGCCTACTAACAAGCTAATGCATGTCTGAACAATCTTCTCAGACTGTGTCCCTGCATTTGAAAGCTATTTCTGGCATAAAACATAGTCAGTGTTATACACATAAAGAAGTGCAGTATTCTTAATGATAGAGTTTCCCTAATTTTGTGCCACACTGAACTGGGATATTGGAATATAATTCAATCAAATCTTTAGGTTTCTGAATAAGGTTATTTGTTAAGTCAATGGCTGGTACATTATTTTTTGATTATTATAGTTATTGTCTTTTATTCAAGAAACATGTGCTAAGTCACTCCACAAATTACAAGGTGCAAGGTACCAGCCCAGACATAGCTCAGTCTCTAATTCTAGGACAATAAACATATAGAAGAAGACAAGTAAATAATCATGAGATCATAATATTGCAAACTATGGAAATTCATAGAAAAGTCATCTAACTCCAAAAGAAAGAGTGATGGTATAAAAGTATTTAGAGTGAGGTATCAACAATAGATTTGGAAAAGAAGGCATGTTATAAAAAGGTTTAGAATTGGCTTTTTATTTATAGTATAATAACAGTATAGATAAAGGGCATACCATATGAGAAGAAATTTAATCACTATATTCAGAGAACTATAAATTATGAATATAATGAATAAAATACATTTTGGGGATTAAAAAAATATGAGATTACTACTAATGTAAGAGAGTGATTATGAAAGGTCTACCAAGCCAATACTCCAGAAGATGGTATTAAAGAACTAGGCTCACTAACAGTAACCATGATAATAGAAACTGATAAAAATAAAGGTCCTTGAAAGTCAAGAGAATATAAACATTACAATGTATAGTAAGATCAGAGAGGCTGTCGGGACAAATTTGACCTGCTAAGATGTACGAGAAGGTTAACATACCATGATGACATTTAGGGACAGAGTAGAGAGGCAGCCAGCAAAAGCATTCATTCTGCACAAAGGAAATTAAGAATAGATCCTCAGGAAGTTGAATGAACTTATCAAAACACAATCATGATTTATTGCCAAGTTTCCAGGTAAGACTCAATTTCGAACCTGGAAACTTTTGCCTAAAACTGAGGTCTGTTTGTTAGGACCTTAGCATGTGAGGTAAGAGAAATCATAGTATGGAAGGCCAAATGGAAATCTCTGGCAGTTATATTCCCTGGCTGAGGTCATAAATAGAAAACACTATTCCATCCTTGGATAAATGGCAAAAATTAGGGATATCGCTATAAATATAAAGGATGTATTGTGGTGGTCCCCAGCCATTAATTTCACTAGTATGACTCACGAAAAAACAAAGCAGAGAAAGCAAGTTGCCTGGTGTCTTTTCTTATAAAAGCCCTAATACTATCAAGGCTTCATGACCTCAGTTCAGTTCACTTGCTCAGTTGTGTCTGACTCTTTGCAACCCCATGAATCGCAGCATGCCAGGCCTCCCTGTCTATCACCAACTCTGGGAGTTCACTCAAACTTGCATCCATCTAGTCGGTGATGCCATCAAGCCATCTCATCCTCAGCATCCCCTTTTCCTCCTGCCCCCAATCCCTCCCATCATCCTTTTCCAATGAGTCAACTCTTCACATCAGGTGGCCAAAGTACTGGAGTTTCAGCTTTAGCATCAGTCCTTCCAAAGAACACCCACAGCTGATTTCCTTTAGAATGGACTGGTTGGATCTCCTTGCAGTCCAAGGGACTCTCAAGAATCTTCTCCAACACCACAGTTTAAAAGCATCAGTTCTTCGGTGCTCAGCTTTCTTCACAGTCCAACTCTCACATCCATACATGACCACAGGAAAAATCATAGCCTTCGCTGCTGCTGCTCAGTCACTTCAGTCGTGTCCAACTCTGTGCGACCCCATAGACGGCAGCCCACCAGGCTCCCCCATCCCTGGGATTCTCCAGGCCACAACACTGGAGTGGATTGCCATTTCCTTCTCCAATGCATGAAAGTGAAGTCGCTCAGTCGTATCCGACTCTTAGCGAACCCATGCACTGCAGCCTACCAGGATCCTCCATCCATGGGATTTTCCAGGCAAGAGTACTGGAGTGGGGTGCCATTGCCTTCTCCTAGACGGACCTTATTGGCAAAGTAATGTCTCTGCTTTTGAATATGCTGTCTAGGTTGGTCATAATGTTCGTTCCAAGGAGTAAGCATCTTTTAATTTCATGGCTGCAATCACCATCAGCAGTGAATTTGGAGCCCAGAAAAATAAAGTCTGACACTGTTTCCACTGTTTCCCCATCTATTTCCCATGAAGTGATGGGACCAGATGCCATGATCTTCGTTTTCTGAATGTTGAGCTTTAAGCCAACTTTTTCACTCTCCTCTTTCACTTAGAGTAAGTGTCTTTTAATTTCATGGCTGCAGTCACCATCTGCAGTGATTTTGGAGCCCCCCAAAATAAAGTCTGACACTGTTTCCACTGTTTCCCCATCTATTTCCCATGAAGTGGTAGGACCAGATGCCATGATCTTCGTTTTCTGAATGTTGAGCTTTAAGCCAACTTTTTCACTCTCCTCTTTCACTTTCATCAAGAGGCTTTTTAGTTCCTCTTCACTTTCTACCACAAGGGTGGTGTCATCTGCATATCTGAGGTTATTGATATTTCTCCCGGCAATCTTGATTCCAACTTGTGCTTCTTCCAGCCCAGCGTTTCTCATGATGTACTTTGCATATAAGTTAAACAAGCAGGGTGACAATATATAGTCTTGACGTACTCCTTTTCCTATTTGGAACCAGTCTGTTTTTCCATGTCCAGTTCTATCTGTTGCTTCCTGACCTGCATATAGGTCTCTCAAGAGGCAGGTCAGGTGGTCTGGTATTCCCATCTTTTTCAGAATTTTCCACAGTTTATTGATCCACACAGTCAAAGGCTTTGGCATAGTCAATAAAGCAGAAATAGATGTTTTTTCTGGAACTCTCTTGCTTTTTCAATGATCCAGCGGATGTTGGCAATTTGATCTCTGGTTCCTCTGCCTTTTCTAAAACCAGCTTGAACATCTGGAAGTTCACGGTTCACGTATAGAGTCCCATTAATCATAAAGATGATTTGGTAATAATAATACGTTTGTTATCTTTTTGGTATGTGCCAACCACTTAGCTGAATGCTTTCTATGCATTATCTTACTGTTTTCTCACACGCACTCACAAATCCTACATAAACAGGGAACTGTGGGATGCCTAGGCTGAATTTTGTGATCTCACACGCTATTCTTTTACTTGGCAGATGTTTCAAGTCAATCTGGAGGAAACTGATAAGGTAGCTTATATATTCTCATCAGCATTCAGGAATCCTCTACAGGCATATGGAAAGTGTAAGCTAAGAAAGGGCTGCAGTGGGAGGGAGGCTTCTGCTTTTTATTTGTTCATGGTACTACTCCATCCTTGTCTTTTCCATCCCCACATTCCCTTAGGAAGTCAGGAAAGACAGAGCCTAAAACCCCCCTTTCTATCATCCACATGTAGTTGGAGCCCTGCACACAAGAGTAGTGCCCCTTTATGATTGTCTGGAGGGTGTAGAAGCCTGGGTTACTCCTACTGTCAGATTTTCTGTTTCTCTAGAAGCTTCCCTGTCTCTTCCTATCAGGCTTGGTAGAGTGGTTCTGAAGGGAAGGCTTGCTGGTGTGGGTGAATCATGATGGTTGATGGGCAGGAGTATCAGTGGGGCTGTGTCTAGAATTCTCTTGGAACTGAGGGGTCTGGAAGAGAAAGAAGGGACTCACATTGGCTGGGTGCCCAGATCATACCAGGCTGACACGCATTCTATCCTCTCAGTAACTTGGGGAGAGGAGAATGTAATTTTCCCATTTTATGAATAGGAGACTAGGCTCAAAGTCTTAAGTGCCTTGCCCAGGATCATACAGAGCTTGAAGCATAGACTGGGCAGAATTCTCCCATATCTGAAGAATCTGGGAGAGGCTAGCCTAGTGAGCTGGCTGGTGTGTTTTTTGTTTTGTTTTGTTTTGTTTTGCAGATGGCTGCTGGATGTAAACCTTCTCTCTGTCCCATTATTCCTCTAGGACCAAGGACACACCCAAGCTAGATCTTCTCATGGTGATTCTGAGTATCATTTTATGAATGGCAACAAGGCCAATGAGGGTAAGTGGCTGGGTTGGCAGCTGAATTGGAGGAGGGGGTTGTGGTCAAAATTGCACACGTTCATTTTCTATCCCTGTTTCCTTTTGCCTCCCCTTGCAGCTGTCATCTGGGAGGTGCTGCACAAGTTGGAGCTGTGCCCTGGGTATAATTGGGCTCTGTCAGTGCTTGCTGTCCGTGTTGTCCTTTGGCAAGAGAGAATGATCCCAGGATTGCATCAGTATGGTGGTCTGGTGGGGTGGGCGGATGTGCTGGACTGGGTCCTGAGTTCTGACCTGGGTGGATAGGGAAATGGTCCTGAACTCTCTGCTTCCTCTTTCTCCTATGTCCTCTTTCTGTTCTAATCTGATATATAAGATAGATCTTAGGGCATCCCTGATAAGAACCATCTGACCTCAGCTGCCTGCTTCTGGTGACCCTGTGTTCATTACTTTCCTGACTTAATTGAGATGGCCTCATGTACTAGAGAGGTCTCTTCCACATTGGGACATGCCTCTGCCCCCATGTGGGAAGATCTGATCTTGGTTCATGGGTTATTTTCCCCATTGTCAGGGTAAGGCACTCACTCTTAGGGGAAGTGAGGAAGCTCATCACAGATGAGTTTGTGAAGCAAAATTAAGTGGTGTTTGGGGGCTTTGTCAGGACCTGAAGTGTTCTGGGTGTGCCAGTCTGGTCCAGAAAGTGCTTGATCAGCCCTTTTCTTACAATAACTTTAGACATATGGGCATTATGTTCCCTAGAACTAAGTGAGTCTGGTCCACAATTACCATGGTGGACCATACCAGGGCTGGGCCACACCAAACACAAAACCCTTGCTATGGGGTGTGCTCAGAGCAGAATGCCCAGAGAATGGCTTCTCTGTTTACAACACACCCAATAGAAACTTGGGTTTACTCCTCATAGGTGGCAGAATACTTTGGCCTCCCTGTGACACCATACCCTATACATGCCTCCCCTGTAACACCAAGTGACTGCTTTGTACAGAGTCAATGGGAAATGGCTCAATATTGGAGGTTAAGACCATGAAATATGTTTTGGAGTTAGTCTGGGGGAGGAGGGCCTTGGAAATCCTTCTCCAAGAGCTGAGTTTAGTACTTGATTGGAGGAGGTTGCCATCTGGAACCAAGTGGTTAGACAACGGGCTTGCTTGGTTAGAAGCAAGTTTCATTTCCTTTCTCCAAGGTACCTGGAATACAAGAGGGTCCTCAACAGCAGACCACCTGAATATGAGTTCTTCTGGGGCTTGCGCTCCTACCATGAGACTAGCAAGATGAAAATACTCAACTTTGCCTGTAAAGTAATAGAAGAGCTTCACTTACTTGGCATATTAAGGGTACAGGATACCCCTGGCTGGGGCAGGCAGTGTACAGGAATGGACAGGTACAGGGTAGCCTGCAGTTCATATATAAACATATGGAACTTAATTTATGTCCCAGAATGCTGCTTGACATAAAGTTTACATCATTTCATTCATTATTCATAATTTATATTTAACTGCTATAACAAAATATCATAAACTGAGTAGTTTAAACAACAGAAACAGGAACTTCCCTGGTGGTCCAATGGCTAAGACTCTACGCTCCCAATGCAGGGGGCTGGGGTTCAATCCGTGGTCAGGGAACTCGGTCCCACATGCCCCAACTAAGAATTCACTCACATACCACAACTAAAGCCTGGTGCAGCCAAAAAAAAAAAAAAAAAAAACAGAAACATTTTATTATAGTCCTAAAGGCTAGAAGTCCTAGATCAAGGTCCAGGAGCATTAGTTTCTAATGAAACCTCTCCTGGCTTGCAGAGTTCATGTGTTCATGAACTCCTGCTGTGTTCATTGTGGAAAGAGAGTTCTTTTTTAAAATAAATATTTGTTTTTAATTGGAGGATAATTGCCTTACAATATTTTGTTGGTTTCTGCATTTATTAACATAAATCAGCCATAGGTATACACATGTTTCCTTACTCTTGAATCTCCCTCCAATCCCAGCCCTCTAGATTTTCACAGAACACCGGGTCTAGCTCCCTGCATCATACAGCAAATTCCCACTGACTATTTGTTGTACATATGGTACTGTATATGTTTCTATGCTACTCTTTCCATTTGTCCCACTCTCTCCTTTCCTGCACCCCTTCCATGTCCATAAGCCTGTTCTCTATGTCTGTGTCTCCATTGCTGCCCTGGAAATAGGTTCATCAGTACTGTTTTTCTAGATTCCATATATATGCATTAATATATGATATTTGTTCTCTTTCTGACTTACTTCACTCTGTATAATGGGAGAGCCTCTTCTTAAAAGGACACTAATCTTATTGGATTAGGAACCCACCATTATGATATCATTAAACTTTACTTCCAGAACAGCCCTACCTCCAGATATAGTCACATTCGAGGTTGGTGCTTCAACATATTAATTTTGGTAGGACAAAAGCATTCAGTCCATAACATACTTACTCTTTTATCATTTCTCCTTATCTCTTTTCATGCAAGGTAATAGGAGAGCTGCCTGACTTGACATATTAAAGGTACAAGATGTCCCTGACTGGGGAAAGCAGTATACAGTGATGGGCAGCTTGCAGTTCATTTGCGATAAGAGAGGCAGTATGAAGACAGAGATGAAGACATTTAGGCTCAGTGACATTAAGTAGCTTGTCCAAGGTCACATAGCACCTAAATTATCAGAACTGAAATTGGATCTCAGGACTGACCCATGATAGAGCCCTAGCAACTAAGAATTTTTTAAAATGCTACTCTTAGTTTTATACAAAGCCCATGATATGTATTTAATGCATAATTAAAATGTTATTTTTATTATAATGATTGTAATTCTCATTTCAGGTGCAAAAGAAAGACCCCAAGGACTGGTCTGTGCAGTACCAGGAAGCAGTGGAGATGCAAGTCCAAGCTGCAGCTGTGGCTATAGCTGAGGCTGAGGCCAGGGCTGAGGCAAGAGCCCAAATGGTGATTGGAGAGGAAGCTGTGGCTGGGCCCTGGAATTGGGATGGGGACATGGTTATCGACTGTCTAACAAAGGAAGAGTTAGGCGATGATGCTCACACCTGGAACAGATTTTCACTTGAAACTGAGGCCAGAGCCCAAGAAAATGCAAACGCCAGTGCCAGCATTGACTTCAGCAGAGAAGCTAGCATCAGGGCTAGCTATAGTGATGGTTCTAGTATTAGCTTCAGTGGTGTACCCAGCCCTGGTAATGGCTTTGGTGGCAAAGCTGGTATTAGCTTTGGTGGCACATGCAGCACCAGTGCTAGCTTCAGCAGTGTAGCCAGCATTTGCTTTGATGGAACACCCAGCACTTGCTCCACTTTCAGTGGTGGAGCCAGTATTAGCTTCAGTGGTACAGCCAACAGCAGCTCTAGTTTCAGAAGTGAAACCAGTATTAGCTTTGGTGGCACACCTTGCACCAGTGCCAACTTCAGTGGTGGGGTCAGCTGTAGTTTCAGTGACCTGTTTAACACCAACACCAATTTCAATTGTGGAGCCAGCTCTGATTTTGGAGGCACACTGAGTACCATTGCTGGTTTCAGTGATACATTCATTACCAGCACCAACCTTGGCAGTACACTTGGCACCAGTGCAGTCTTTAGTGGTGCACTTAGCACCAGCACTCACCTAGGTGGCACACTCAGCACTAGTGGCTACACTGGTGGGTCTCCCAGTTCTAGTGCCAGTTTGGTGGCACACTTAGAACCAGTATCTGCTTTGGTGGCTCTTCTAGCACCAGTACTGGTTTTGATGGTGTACTCAGTACCAGTGTCTCTTTTAGCAGCTCTTTCAACAGTTGCACTAACTTTGGTGATACACTCAGCACAAATCTTGGCTTTGGAGGCACACACAGCACCAGTGCTGGTTTTAGCAGTGCTGTCAGTATTAGCACTGGCTTCAGCAGTGTTCAGTTCAGTTCAGTTCAGTTGCTCAGTTGTGTCCGATCCTTTGTGACCCCATGAATCGCAGCACACCAGGCCTCAATGTCTATCACCAAATCCCAGAGTCCACCCAAACCCATGTCCATTGAGTCGGTGATGCCATCCAGCCATATCATCCTCTGTTGTCCCTTTCTCCTCCTGCCCGCAATCCCTCCCAGCATCAGGGTCTTTTCCTATGAGTCAACTCTTTGCATGAGGTGGCCAAAGTACTGGAGTTTCAGCTTCAGCATCAATCCTTCCAAAGAACACCCAGGACTGATCTCCTTCAGAATGGACTGGTTGGATCTCCTTGCAGTCCAAGGGACTCTCAACAGTCTTCTCCAACACCACAGTTCAAAAGCATCAATTCTTCGGTGCTCAGCCTTCTTCACATTCCAATTCTCACATCCCTACATGACTATTGGAAAAACCATAGCCTTGACTAGACGGACATTAGTCGGCAAAGTAATGTCTCTGCTTTTTAATATGCTATCTAGGTTGGTCATAACTTTCCTTCCAAGGAGTAAGGGTCTTTTAATTTCATGGCTGCAGTCACCATCTGAAGTAATTTTGGAGTCCCAAAATATAAAGTCTGCCACTGTTTCCATTGTTTCCCATTCTATTTCCCATGAAGTGATGGGACCGGATGCCATGATCTTCGTTTTCTGAATGTTGAGCTTTAAGCCAACTTTTTCACTCTCCTCTTTCACTTTCATCAAGAGGCTTTTTAGCTCCTCTTCACTTTCTGCCATAAGGGTGGTGTCATCTTCATATCTGAGGTTATTGATATTTCTCCTGGCAATCTTGATTCCAGCTTGTGCTTCTTCCAGTCCAGCATTTCTCATGATGTACTCTGCATATAAGTTAAATAAGCAGGGTGACAATATACAGCCTTGATGTACTCCTTTTCCTATTTGGAACCAGTCTGTTGTTCCATGTCCAGTTCTAACTGTTGCTTCCTGACCTGCATATAGGTTTCTCAAGAGGCAGGTCAAGTGGTCTGGTAGTTCCATCTCTTTCAGAATTTTCCACAGTTTATTGTGATCCACACAGTCAAAGGCTTTGGCATAGTCAATAAAGCAGAAATAGATGTTTTTCTGGAACTCTCTTGCTTTTTTGATGATCCAGCGGATGTTGGCAATTTGGTCTCTGGTTCCTCTGCCTTTTCTAAAACCAGCTTGAACATCAGGAAGTTCACGGTTCACTTATTGCTGAAGCCTGGCTTGGAGAATTTTGAGCATTACTTTACTAGTGTGTGAGATGAGTGCAACTGTGTGGTAGTTTGAGTATTCTTTGGCATTGCCTTTCTTTGGGATTGGAATGAAAACTGACCTTTTCCAGTCCTGTGACCACTGCTGAGTTTTCCAAATTTGCTGGCATATTGAGTACAGCACTTTCACAGCATCACCTTTCAGGATTTGAAATAGCTCTGCTGGAATTCCATCACCTCCACTAGCTTTGTTCATAGTGATGCTTTCTAAGGCCCACTTGACTTCTCATTCCAGGATGTCTGGCTCTAGGTAAGTGAACACACCATCATGATTATCTTGGTCTTGAAGATCTTTTTTGTACAGTTCTTCTGTGTATTCTTGCCAACTCTTCTTAATATCTTCTGCTTCTGTTAGGTCCATACCATTTCTGTCCTTTATCGAGCCCATCTTTGCATGAAGCTTTCCCTTGGTATCTCTAATTTTCTTGAAGAGATATTTAATCTTTCCCATTCTTTTGTTTTCTTCTATTTCTTTGCATTGTTCACTTAAGAAGGCCTTCTTACCTTTCCTTGCTACTCTCTGGAACTCTGCATTCATTTGATTATATCTTTCCCTTTTTCCATTTCTATTCACTTTTCTTCTTTCATCAGCTGTTTGTAAAGCCAACTCAGATAACCTTTTTGGCTCCTTGTATTTTTTCTTTGAAATTATTTTCATCACTGTCTCCTATACAATGCTAAGAAACTCCATCCATAGCTCTTCAGTCACTCCGTCTACCAGATCTCATTCCCTGAATCTATTTGACACTTCCACTCTATAACTATAAGGGATTTGATTTAGGTCATACCTGAAAGGCCTGGTGGGTTTCCTTACTTTTTTCAATTTCAGCCTGAATTTTGCAATTAGAACTTCATTATTTGAGCCACAGTCAGTTCCATGTCTTGTTTTTGCTGACTTTATAGGCCTTCTACATCTTTGGTTGCAAAGAATATAATCAATCTGGTTTTGGTATTGACCATTTGATGATACTCATGTCTGTTGTGTTGTTGGTCTTTGTTATTACCAGTTTGTTCTTTTAATGAAACTCCATATATATCTGATGACAGATGACAGAGGAAAAGGTAAATATTCAGACAAGTTGATAATGAATATATATCTGAATATATATTCATAATTATATTTCTGACTCTAATCTAGGCCCATGGACTTTATTATGGCCTTCTGTGTTTGCTTAAATGTATCTTTTTACTCTGATAATGATAAATCTGTCTCCCACTTACTGCTATTATTTGCATATTTTGTCAACCCTAGTATACACATAAAATAATTTCAGAATTTTTAACCTATATTTTTGTATTCCTGAAAGAAACAAATTTATCAAGGAGAATGCAGTGTTTCTGTTTCATTTTATTTTCCCCTTATTCTTCACTTACTCATCCAAGCAATTTTCCAAAGTTACACATCCTTTCACTCTCTTCAGTGTAATTATGTAATGCAGTTAGATTCAGTTATCACACTCAACAGTCCATGCTGGGACTCTTGAAATCTGTTCATCTATTTTTAATTTACATATGCTAAATTTCACTCTTTATTGGTTTTGAAAGCATAAAGGCATGTATCTAACTCCCCATATGTACATAAATTTAGCTGCTTACTTTTAAAAGTTAATATTAGATGTAATAAGTTAATAAACCTGAGAATCTTATTTTGAATTTTTTTGGAAAAAAATTAAAACCTTTAATTTTTGAAAACAGGAAAAAATAACAAAATGATACCAGTGAAGTCTCTCCCCAAAGCCTTAACTAAATATTCAGTTCAGTTCAGTCGCTCAGTCATGGCTGACTCTTTGTGACCCCATGAATCTCAGCACGCCAGGCTTCCCTGTCCATCACAAACTTCCGGAGTTCACTCAGACTCACGTCCATCGAGTCCGTGATGCCATCCAGCCATCGCATCCTCAGTCGTCCCCTTCTCCTCCTGCCCCCAATCCCTCCCAGCATCAGAGTCTTTTCCAATGAGTCAACTCTTCGCATGAGGTGGCCAAAGTACTGGAGTTTCAGCTTTAGCATCACTCCTTCCAATGAACATCCAGGATTGATCTCCTTTAGGATGGACTGGTTGAATCTCCTTGCAGTCCAAGGGACTCTCAAGAGTCTTCTCCAACACCACAGTTCAAAAGCATCAATTCTTTGGCACTCAGCTTTCTTCACAGTCCAATTCTCACATCCATACATCACCACAGGAAAAACCATAACTTTGACTAGACGGACATTTGTTGGCAAAGTAATGTCTCTGCTTTTGAATATGCTATCTAGGTTGGTCATAACTTTCCTTCCAAGGAGTAAGTGTCTTTTAATTTCATGGCTGCAATCACCATCTGTAGTGATTTTGGAGCCCCAAAAATAAAGTCTGACACTGTTTCCACTCTTTCCTCATCTATTTCCCATGTTATATAACATAATAATGTGGTTGTCACTGTGTCCAACTCTTTTCAACCCCATGGACTGCACCCTGCCAGGCCCCTTTGACCATGGGATTTACCAGACAAGAATACTGGAGTGGGTCACCATTTTATTCTCCAGGAGATCTTCCTGACTCAGGGATCAAACCCTGAGTTTGATCTCCTGCATTGGCAGGCAGATTCTTTATCACCAAGCCACCAGGGAAGCCCTAATGTAATAAATATATGCTCAAATACTATTTCACAAAGTAATAGATACTATAAATTAAAAAGAAGAAAAAGAAGAGCAGATTCAGACTGGAGATCATAAGTGAGGTGGGAAATAGTTGCAATGTTTTATAATGAAGTCAGAAAAAGTCTCACTGAGAAGATAAATTATAAATAAAAGTTTTAAAAGATGACAGGTATGTAAATACTCAGGGAAGTTTATTGTGGTTATCACAAGTAGAAGAAACTTTTAGAGCTGCACAGTCCAGTAGCCACAAGTGACTATTTAAATTTAATTGATTGGATTTAATTTAACTTTAAATTTTAATTATTTCATTGAATGTCAGTGATTACTAACCACATGTGCATAGTGTAGATTACACACTATTTCCATGCTTGCAAAAAATTCTATTGGGAAGAACTAAGCTGTCGATGTGGGAATATATACGTGTCATTTAGAGAAATTGAAAGGTGCTTGATGTGGAATGATTAAAAAAAGAAAAAGAAAAAAGAAGTGAGCAAATTATGAAAGAGGAATTGAGTAGATGGCACAAAGAAAATGTTTATATTAAGGGGTTTGTTGGGAGAGAATCTATCATCCATTTGGACTGTCCAGATTGCAAGGCTTATCCCACATCGACAGTAAGCAGCCTGTATGACTAGTCACATAGACAATGAAATAGATCAAAGTAACCACAGCCTTATTTACATCATTAAGATATAGAAAATATATATATTATATAAAATAACTCTGATGATAAAAAGTGAAGAGAAGAATAAAGAAGAATAAGAGAGAATTAGAAGAGCAGAAGAGAAGAATAAGAGCATTTGGAACATGATTTTCAAGGAGCCTGGCTTCTAGTTCCATGAATTATCAAATAGAGACCACTGTCAGTGGACATATAGGTTGCTTCCATGTTCTAGCTATTGTAAATAGTGCTGTCACAAACATTGGGGTATGTGTGAGTTGCAGTACATATACAAAATGGAATATTACTCAACCATAAAATGGAACACATTTGAGTCAGTTCTAATGAGGTAGTGAGACTATAACCTATTATACAGAGTGAAGTAAAACAGAAAGAGAAAGATAAATATCATGTATTAATGCATATATATGGAATCTAGAAAGATGGTACCAATAAATTTATTTGCAAGGTAGCAGTGAAGAAACAGACATAGAGAATAAACTTATAGACATGGGGAGAGGGGAGGAGAGGGTGAGAGGTATGGAGAGATTGTAACATGGACCTTACACTGCCATATGTAAAATAGATAGCCATTGGGAATTTGCTGTATGTCTCAGGGAATTCAAAGAGGGGCTCTGTATCAACCTAGAGGAATGGGATGGGGAGGAAGATGGGAGGGAGGTTCAAGAGGGAGGGGACATATGTACATCTATGGCTGATTCATGTTGATGTTTGATAGAAAACAACAAAATTCTGAAAAGAAATTGTCCTTCAATTTAAAATATTAATGAATTTTTAAAAGAGACCACTAAATTTAGAATTTATGAATGATGCATGGTTTAAATCATTTACATATATAAACATAGTGTTCACCAATGCCAGTTCCAAAAGTATTTCAGGTTTAGTGATGTATACAGTTCCACAGATTATAATGATCTATTACACCAAGCATCTAACATTCTACTGAAATACCCTTCTGTAAATCAATACTAATAATCATTTTGTCAACCAATTGTAGTGTCTTAAAGATGCCTCTTCATGAGTGAAAGATGCTGCTACTTCAGAAAAAAGACGCCATTTCTTTCTGTTGAAAAAGGATATCATTTGCCAGATTTTTAGAATCAACCTGATCTACTGAAAGTTACATTTTATGGTAACTTTTATTCCTTTTACATGTTACCCTACTTCACTATGTCCTCAGATTGATTCTCATGAATTGTGTTCTCTTATGCGATTCTGGCCGATTTCTTTTCATGTAGCTGATCTTATTTTGAACATTTGATCACTTTAATTCCTAAAATAAATCAGACTAGAACTACAATGTGAAGGGAATTATTAGGAGATTGAAGTAATGTGCTTTTTATTTTGTAAAGTAGAAAATTATTGATTGAACATTTTATTTAGTTTATAAACATGAACAAATTAATGGTTTAGGAAAATAAACCTAGCAACAGAGCTTAAAAAAATAGTTTGCTGTAGAATGTTACACTGTAAATAAAGAGGAAATAATATTCTCATTGCTAAGAAAATTGTCTAATATATTGTCAACAAGGATTGAAAAGAAAAAGTTATAAACATTTGCCTTTGTGAAAGTGATGTGTAGCAAATTTGGCAAATTATCAGAGGGATCAAATGTGGTACTGTGAGCAAGATTATCTGACAAAGGAAAAAGTGCTTAAGTCTATCTAACAAAAAATACATGAAAATAAAAAAACTTGCTAGATCAGTGATTAAAGGGAAGTTGCAACAATTCTGTAGGGGCGTGTATGGGAGTAGGAAGTAGGGAAGTATAATAGCTAACTACTTTATTTTTTTTTTCAGATTTTATTTTATCTATTATTTTTTTTTTACTTTACCTTAAAAAATGTATAAACATATGTATATTTGTATAAAGCTATGACCAACATAGACAGCATATTAAAAAGCAGAGATATTACTCTGTCAGAAAAGGTCCATCCAGTCAAAGCTGTGGTTTTTCCAATAGTCATGTATGGATATGCGAGTTGGACCATAAAGAAAGCTGAGGGCTGAAAAATTGATGCTTTTGAACCATGGTGTTAGAGAAGGCTCTTGAGAGTCCCTTGGACTGCAAGGAGATCAAACAAGTTAATCCTCAAGGAAATCAGTCCTGAATATTCATTGGAAGGACTGATGCTGAGTCTGAAACTCCAATACTTTGGTCACCTGATGCGAAGAACTGACTCATTGGAAAAGACCCTGATGCTGGAAAAGATTGAAGGCAGGAGAAGGGATCGAAAGAGAATGAGATGGTTGGATGGCATCACTGATGTGACAGAGGTGAGTTTGAGAAAGCTCTGGGAGTTGGTGATGGACAGCAAAGCCTGGTGTGCTGCAGTCCATGGGGTCACAATGAGTCGACACACTGAGTGACTGAACTGAACATATATATACATATATGTACATATAGATATAGATATAGTTAACCTCAGTGCAGTAATTTGCCAGCAAATCAACTCTCCAACTTAGAAAAAAATTATTGACACAGTGCTTATCAATTTTTGTTGAATAAATATTCCCACCAAGGCTTATTTAACTATCACTGATTTGATAATTTGTTCTCTATTTTTTAAAAACTACTTTGTATTGGAGTATAGTTGATTAACAATGTTGTGATAGTTTCAAGTGGACAGTGGCTCTCAAATTTTTGAAACATTTAATAAATGGCTCTAGTGAGCTTGGGCCAGGTTCAGCACATCACTATGAGGCAGTCACTTGGTTTTATATCTCAAATTTACAAATAATTAGCTGTAATAGTTTTGATTATTTTATGTAATCCTATAGCCATAGTGTTATTTCTAAAAAGGGACTTTACATAGAACCTGCATTATGGAGCTACTCTAGTAATTACTTGATTGAGTTAGTTACCATCTGTAATTTTTGGCTTAACATAGTAAGTTATATCCAATCACTTCATGTAATGACCACTCAAGTTTTTTCACTCACCTCTGACCACTTACAGCTAATAAATATATTCATCTTACTTGATATTTTGCTAGTGCTCTGCCCACACACATATTGAAAAATTTGTCTTACTTTGTTGCCTTTTCATTAATATATCCTCCATATCCTAACATATCTAACTACTCTCTATGATGACATTGCATGGGTTTTCTTTTTCCTACTTAATTTTCATTATTGATATTTATCAAGTTAGAGCTTAAAACTGCTTTTTTCCCCATCAATTTACATGCACAATTTTGAGCAGTTTGTCTAAACATGTGACTCCAACTACACCATTAATATTATGTCCCCCAATTAATATAAGTCAGGCAAATTTTCTATAAAAATAATCTTAATTTTGCAGATATTTTGCTGGAAACTAACAGCAAAAAGAGGGATCTGTACTTTCTTTTACAAACATTACTAACTATTGAGGAAGATGTTGGGGAAAAAAATGATTTTGATTTGCTATGACAAGTGATATTGCTCAGATAAATTGAGCTACTTGTCATTACATATATATAATATACTCTATCAAATCAGTCATTTCTCAGACTCTGCTCTTTGCTCTCTGTTGCTTCTCCATTATTTCCAATCTAAAATTAACTGCCTATTTGGATGTCTTCCTTGAATTCCTCAGACTTAGTTAGGGAGTCTGCTTCCCCATGCCCATAATACATCTTGTGGAAATTTTTAATAAATTAATTTTATTTGGTTATGTTCTATATTCACACTTACATATTTCCCTATGTTTTCATTAACTTGTGAGATCATTGAAGGTTCACGATATATATTTACATATTTAGAACCTAGCATAGTGTCAGGTAGAGAGGACATATTCAATAAATAAAATTCCAATTGAATTGAAGAAATTTGGTTCAATATTGTAGAGGAAATTCAAACACAGAAAGGATGATTAAATTAAATAACCTTAAAAATACTTTCCAACTCTGAAAAAAAGTAAAATAATTACTTCATTTCAGAATTACAGATTTGTACTCATTTCTAATGAAGGATTATTTCTGCTATAGAAATGGACAGCAAGCCAAGTGTTTAGGCAAAGAGGCCTAAGAAGTGTAAGCCTATATAGCCAATGCATATTTATTCCATGCCAGTCAAAACCATCTATACTTATGTACACTTATCAGTTAGCCAACAGGTAAATAGAGTGGACTGGAATGGGACATTTCTACTCCTACAAGTAAATATATTGAGGAAGTAGAGCATTGTTTTAATTCAATAGAGGGGAAAAAAATCACTTTAAAAATGATGCACTGGATGAGATAGAATAGAATGTAATATGCATTAGTTTAGGTGCTAGAGAAACTTTTGTTTACAAATTTTGGCTCCAAGGCAAGAATGAATTTAGCCTCCCTGCAATAATAATCACCACACATGTTCAGTTCAGTTCAGTTCAGTCGCTCAGTCGTGTCCGACTCTTTGCGACCCCATGAATTGCAGCACTCCAGGCCTCCCTGTTCATCATCATCTCCCGGAGTTCACTCAGACTGACGTCCATCGAGTCCGTGATGCCATCCAGCCATCTCATCCTCGGTCGTCCCTTTCTCCTCCTGCCCCCAATCCCTCCCAGCATCAGAGTCTTTTCCAATGAGTCAACTCTTCGCATGAGGTGGCCAAAGTACTGGAGTTTCAGCTTTAGCATCATTCCTTCCAAAGAAATCCCAGGGCTGATCTCCTTCAGAATGGACTGGTTGGATCTCCTTGCAGTCCAAGGGACTCTCAAGAGTCTTCTCCAACACCACAGTTCAAAAGCATCAATTCTTCGGCGCTCAGCCTTCTTCACAGTCCAACTCTCACATCCATACATGACCACAGGAAAAACCATAGCCTTGACTAGACGGACCTTAGTCGGCAAAGTAATGTCTCTGCTTTTGAGAATGCTATCTAGGTTGGACATAACTTTTCTTCCAAGGAGTAAGCGTCTTCTAATTTCATGGCTGCAGTCACCATCTGCAGTGATTTTGGAGCCCAAAAAAATAAAGTCTGACACTGTTTCCACTGTTTCCCCATCTATTTCCCATGAAGTGATGGGACCAGATGCCATGATCTTCGTTTTCTGAATGTTGGGTCAGTATATACCAATGTATATTATTTATGTAAATTAACCAAAAGTGCCCAGAATATAATTGATAACCATTACTGTTAATCATTACAATTGGGTTGTTTATATATAAAGAATATTCCTTCTTTTCCCACTCTACACTTCTTATGTATTGTTCTTGTCATTACTATCCACTTATTGCCCAAAAGGCAGTGAATATTTTTTAAGACAGTTCAAGTAAAGAGTAGAGACTGAACTGAAAGCCAGGCTCTTTTAAAGTACATGTTTTACTGAGAAATATTTTATGTGCAGTAGCATCAAAATCATTGCCCATGTCAAGAAGTATTACATCTATCCTTCCCTTTGATTGATCAACTTTGAATTAGTTTGGTAAGATTGGTACTTTACAAAGCCATTGCTGTTATTAACTAATTCCAGGGGTAAATTACCTCCATAAAATAGACCTGAATATTTCCCTGCTGACTGGCCAGAAGGCAAAACTGCTGGCAGAAGCAGACAAGTAACACTCCCTTCAACAAAGAACATTGCAAAAAGGGACTCATTGTCTAGGTCACTAAGCAAATTAACAATAATACTCAGTTGTAGTCTTATCCTTCATAAAAGCCTTTTCTCTTTTAAATTGATTTTATAACATATATTCTATTTTGAGTAAAACACTTAAATTAAGGGATGAGTAAATTCAGGGGTTACATATTTTTTCTTTTCAAAGTGTGGGCACATTAGTTCTGGACTAAAGTATGTATTAAAAATAATTTTAAATAAGTAAAGTGTTTTTACATTTATTGTGCTTTGCAACTATATTCCTGATTTATCTATTTTAATTGTGGCCTATTATTTTTGTTATTTTTGTTATCCATACTACTTTATTGAATTACTTTTTTATATGGGCTTCCCTTGTGGCTCAGCTGGTAAAGAATCAGCCTGCAACGCGGGAGACCTAGGTTCAACACCTGGGTTGGGAAGATCCCCTGGGGAAGAGAAAGGCAACCCACTCCAGTATTCTGTCCTAGTGAATTCCATGGACTATAGTAATCCATGGGGTCACAAACAGTCAGAAACGACTAAGTAACTAAGCACACACAATATTTTATATTCCAGAAATTATTTTAATAAAGCTATTTTTAAAACAAATCCTCAGATTTAGCTAATAGACAAGAATCATCATCTATACAAAGGAAGATAAGTTACCCTTGTTGCATAGATCTCTAGAAGGTTTCTATTACTAGCATTGTAGGCAAATAAGTTTTTAAAATAATAAACATCTGAAGAATGCATATAAATTTGGATAAGCACTGTTTTTCAACAGAAAGTTGGGTCAGTATAAGATTTGCAAGTCATTGAGTGCAATCTTTTTCTTGGAGATGGTCTTGACTCCAGTCCCCTGTGCTGCTGCTGCTAACTCGCTTCAGTCGTGTCCGACTCTGTGCGACCCCATTGACGGCAGCCCACCAGGCTCCTCCGTCCCTGGGATTCTCCAGGCAAGAACACTGGAGTGGGTTGCCATGTCCTTCTCCAATGCATGAAAGTGAAAAGTGAAAGTGAAGTCGCTCAGTCGTGTCCGACTGTTCGAGACCCCATGGACTGCAGCCTACCAGGCTCCTCCGTCCATGGGATTTTCCAGGCAAGAGTACTGGAGTGGGGTGCCATCGCCTTCTCCGCCAGTCCCCTGTACAATGTCACAAATCTCCATCCATAGTTTATCAGGCACTGGCCACCTCATGCGAAGAGTTGACTCATTAGAAAAGACTCTGATGCTGGAAGGGATTGGGGGCAGGAGGAGAAGGGGATGACAGAGGATGAGATGGCTGGATGGCATCACTGACTTGATGGACGTGAGTCTGAGTGAACTCCGGGAGTTGGTGATGGACAGGGAGGCCTGGCGTGCTGCGATTCATGAGGTCACAAAGAGTCGGACATGACTGAGCAACTGAACTGAACTGAACAGAATGTCTCTCATTCCACCATTTTCTCCACATAGTATTCCCTGTGATTCTTTTAAATTAACTTATATCAGGTTGTTTCTCTGCTAAAACAAACAAACAAAAATACTTCTATTGAATTTCCACATCACTTAGAGAAAAAGACCAAATATCTTTCAATACCCTTCAAAATAAAAGAGATCTAGCTAACCATTTTTGCTTTTTCATTTTATGTCCTATTAAATTCCCCTTGTCTTACATTCTGTTTAAGTAACACTGGGCTTTCTCAATGTTTCTGAAATAGATTAGATAGTACTCTTACTCAGAGACTTGGTACTCATGCTTCCTTTTGCTGAAATAATTTTTCCTCATGTAACAGTACTATTTACTCTTACCACATTCTAGTCTCTGCTACATTAATCACCCTGTATAACATTATAACCCCTTCCAGTAGTTACCTGTCTTTTAATACTAAATATTATCTGATATTTTATATATCTTAATGTTATGTGTTCTTTATCTCTCTCCACAACTCTATGAAGTTTACATGAAGATAGGAATTTTTGCCTATTTGTGATATTTATATCCCTGGATTTAGAATAATGTCTAGTACAAATAAAACACTCAATAAATAGCTAAAATAGTCCAAAGAATGGGTCTTCTTTGCCCACATGATTATTAAAAGAATTGGTAAATATTTGTATTTTAAAGAAACTATCCTATTCTAAAACTAATTTCAGAGTTTTACCCATATCACCTAAATCTCCTTATAAACAATTATTCCTTCTTGATTATTCCAAATTCCAGATTATTTACAAAAGAGTAATTAATTTTCCATGAATCATTGTAGATTGGTACTACAGGACTGTTCCCCTTCTAAGGGGAATTAAAAAGCTATGAAACTTGAAGTTTAGTGTACTAAAAAGTTCTATTCTTTACCATCTTTCAAAAAAATCCTTAAGTGAGGTTTTGATGCTCTAGTAGTCTCATTCCAGCTTGAACTAGGATATTTGCAGAACACAAAAATCAAAGCCAATAGTTTTTTTTTTTTTTTTTTTTTAGGCAACAGATCCTAATACATTTCTCTTGGGCTCTTCAGTGTATGTGAATCAACTGTCACTGCAGCAAGCATGACTTAGGTGCACTGGAAACATAAATCACATACTCTTGTAAATTATTACCACATTCAGAATTTGCTAAAACCTGACTTTGCATAGATAACTTCCAAGTAACATTAGGATCCTGCTACTACATATATTCAAATTTACAGATTAAAAGATATGCTAACGTGGCATTAAAAGATCATAAACTGGTAATGCATGATTCACTTCTGGTTTATTGAGATACAGTGGCTTGAATAGCTCCAAAGCTTGTTGTAATGAGATGATGAATGCACAGAAAGTGGAATGTGAAGTGAAGTGAAAGTCACTTAGTCTTGTCCAACTCTTTGCAACCCCATGAACTAGACAGTCCATGGAATTCTCCAGTCTAGAATCAACTGGAGGGGGTAGCCTTTCCCTTCTTCAGGGGATCTTCTCAACCCTGGGATCGAACCCAGGTCCCCTGCATTGCAGGCAAATTCTTTACCAGCTAAGCCACAAAGGAAGCCCAAGAATACTAGAGTGGGTAGCCTATCCCTTCTCCAGCAGATCTTCCTGACCCAGGAATCCAACCAGGGTCTCCTGTATTGCAGGCAGATTCTTTACCAATTGAGCTATCAATGAAATGAAGCAAATTCCAATTAAATGAGGCAGCTAGAGCCTATTCTTCACTCTGGAAGCTACCATTACAACCTCTGCCTATAGTATTAATATTATGACTAAATAAGCACTATCTAAGTAAGCCATCCATGCTTAGCACCATAATGAGAAACTATGAGAAGCACCATAATGAGAAACTTTGAGTACCATGAAACTAAGAGACAAAAATACAGAATAAGATACCCCCATCATGACATATGTCTGTGGAAACAATAGGAGTGGAATATAAAATCCCTCTGACGTCACGTCTTTCTTCTGACTTTGCAAAATTGCATGAGCACATCTAGTTAGTGGCTGTTACATGACAAGAACAATGATTGCACATAAATCTTGGAAATTCAGTTTTCAACTTTGCCACTGAAAAAGACATGCTAGAATATTGAAATGGATGGTGACCACCAAGTCTTGTTATCAACCACAATTTATCTTCTTAATTATCCCCACATTTACTAGATACCATGTAGCAATGCATAAATTATCATGCAGAGTGCAGTTGGATAGATCCTAAGTGGGTGTGAGGAGGGTATTTCCACCCGGAAGTTGGGCAGCAGCAGCAATGGGAGATTGAGAAGCATCAATTAATATTGATGCCTGTTGAAGATTGTTATGGTCAGTTTCCCCACTGAAAGAGAAAAAAGTGTAAATATATTAAGGGACAAAATCAAAACAAATATTGTGGTACTGGATAGGAACTAGAGATGTTGGTGTGAATTTGTAGTAGTGTATTGATATATCCATATGTGTACAGATATCAGCATACATATAGGCATGTGTGCATGTGTGCCAAGTCACTTATTGTGTCTGACTCTGCAACCCTATGGACTATAGTCTGCCAGGCTTCTCTATCAGTGGGATTCTCCAGGCAAGAATACTGAAGTGAATTGCCATGTGCTCCTCCAGAGGATCTTTCTAACCCAGGGATCAAACCTAAGTCTCTCAAGTCTCCTGCACTGGCAGACTGGTTTTTTACCAGAAGTGCCACCTGGGAAGCCCATATATATGCATATGTATTGGAGAAGGCAATGGCACCCCACTCCAGTACTCTTGCCTGGAAAAATCCCATGGACAGGGGAGCCTGGTAGGCTGCAGTCCATGGGATCACTAAGAATTGGGCATGACTGAGCGACTTCACTTTCACTTTCATGCATTGGAGAAGGAAATGGCAACCCACTCCTCTGTTGTTCTTGCCTGGAGAATCCCAGAGATGGGGAGCCTGGTGGGCTGCTGTCTATAGGGTCGCCCAGAGTCGGACACGACTTAAGCGACTTAGTAGCAGCAGCAGCAGCATACCCATATGTACATAAATGGATGTAAATGTTTATATGTATCAATTATATACACTACACATATATTCATAAACAGTTGTATATGTATGTGTGTATGTGTACAATTGACCCTTGAACAACATGGGGGTTAGGAGCACTGGATCTCCATGAAATCGTATATCTAAGTATAACTTCTAGCCAAACTTTCATATCCATGGCTTCACATCAGCAGATTCAACCAGCAATGGATAGTGTAGTAGCATACTATTTACTATTGATAAAACCTTCTTACAAGTGCACATTACCAGAAAACCACAGTTCTCAGTCAGCCACACAGTCACAAGAGTAAATAATGGAAACACAGCTGTTCTAGACCCATACAACCATTCTGCTACTGATTTTCAGCACAATATTTGATAAATTACAAGAGATATTCAATACCATTATCACAAAATGGACTTTATGTTGGATGATTTTGCCTGACTATAGATTAATGTGGGCTTCCCTGGTTAATGTAAATGTTTTGGACACTTTTAAGGAGGCTAAACTAAGCTACGCTTTTGCTAAGTCAGGTGTATTAAATGTATTTTTCACCTATAATACTTTCAATTTATGATAGATTTATCAGGACATGAAGCATTTTTAAGTGAAGGAAGATCTATCTGTGTGTGTGTGTGTGTGTGTGTGTGTGTGTGTGCACGTGTACATTCATACACTGATATATTCCCTGGCTCTGTCCACTAAGAAAAGAAAGTAGTGACAACTCAAAAACAAAGAGAACAACTTGTGCCCTGATAATAGTTTATAAATACCGTTTTCCCCTAAAAGGAACCAAGGTTCCCTAGAGAAATGACTGTTTCTAGGCTTGGGTTAAAAACTTAGAAAATGATCTGAAATATTTACCTAGGGATGAGATCAAAAAATGAGATAAGCATCTCAAAGTCACACAAAAGCTATCTTGAAGAGGTTTTTGTGGAGCAAATCTAGGACGGTGGTGGTTTAGTCAGTAAGTCCTGTCCAACTTTTGCAACTCCATGGACTGCAGGCCTCTAGGCTCCTCTGTCCATGGGATTTCCCAGGCAAGAATACTGGAGTGGGTTGCCATTTCCTTCTCCAGAGGCTCTTTCCAACCCAGGACTCAATCCCACATCACCTGCATTGCAGGTGGATTCTTTACCATTGAGCCACCAGGAAAGCCCTAGAAACCTGAGATAGTTCATCAAAATAAATAACACTAAAAGAATATGTGCCATGTGCTCAGTCATGTCTGTCCTTTTATGACCCCATAAACCCTGCCAGGTTCCTCTGTCGATGGACTTTTTCAGACAAGAATACTGGAGTGAGTTGCCATTTCCTCCTCCAGAAAGGAATATGACAAATAATTTTTTAATAGGAAATCTATATGAAAAAGATTGCTATAAATGAGTAGATAAAAGTTTGACTAGGAGTACGATAATTTCAGATTCTTAAAACACTTTCCCAATGTCAATTTCCTGATAATGATGGTTTTCAGTTCAGTTCAGTCACTCAGTCATGTTCGACTCTTGGTGACCCCATGGACCACACCATACCAGGCCTCCCTGTCCACCACCAACACCCAAACTCATGTCCATTGAGTCCGTGATGCCATCCAACCATCTCATCCTCTGTCGTCCCCTTCTCCTCCTGCCTTCAATCTTTCCCAACATCAGGATCTTTTCAAATGAGTCAGCTCTTTGCATCATGTGGCCAAAATATTGTAGTTTCAGCTTCAACATCAGTCCTTCCAATGAACACTCAGGATTGATCTCCTTTATGATGGACTGATGGTTTTACAGGGTTGTATATGAGGGTCTCCTTCTTTGTAAGAAATATACACTCAAATAGTCTTAGGTAATGTTTCATCGTGTCAGTGCCTTAACTAATTCAGTAATAAGAAAATTATTTGTAGTATCGTTACAACTTTCTACACATTTTGAATTAACATTTTAAAAAATTAATTATCTCATCCTCTGTCGTCCCCTTCTCCTCCTGCCTTCAATCTTTCCCAACATCAGGATCTTTTCAAATGAGTCAGCTCTTTGCATCATGTGGCCAAAATATTGTAGTTTCAGCTTCAACATCAGTCCTTCCAATGAACACTCAGGATTGATCTCCTTTATGATGGACTGATGGTTTTACAGGGTTGTATATGAGGGTCTCCTTCTTTGTAAGAAATATACACTCAAATAGTCTTAGGTAATGTTTCATCGTGTCAGTGCCTTAACTAATTCAGTAATAAGAAAATTATTTGTAGTATCGTTACAACTTTCTACACATTTTGAATTAACATTTTAAAAAATTAATAAATATATTTACACAAACTAATGCCCCCTTTGTATATATTTATTGCCATGCAATACTTTATTTCATATAACTTTTAGTTTTGTAAAATATTTATAATTATCAATGCCAATAGATTTTGATTTTATACTAAAAACCTAAATAAAATATACTTTTTAAAAGATCAAAGTTGCTATACATTTTCTTCTATATTATACCTGTCTCTTATACACATCTCTGGAGTGGGTTGCCATGTCCTTCTCTATGGGCTATTGAATTACTTGCAAATCAATTTTTATTCTCAAGGAAGCTAAAACATATATGATTCCATTAAATAGAATAGAGTTATTAAAATGTTTATTTACAAATTTGTATTATTTTCCTAGAATGTTAAAACATCATTATGCAAATAGTCTACTTTTAATTGGCATGCTAAAATCAGATTTATTTTCCAATTTTCTCAGAAGAAAATACAACCAACAAAATCATACATCCTGCATATTTTCTAATGTCTTTTCTTACTCTTATTAAACCGTCTCATCTGTTGCTCTATGTGTTGCATTATTTAAAAGCTGTTTGACATATTTACTACTTATGGAGAGCTAATTCAAGAACAAAATTGCTTTTAACATGCTGTGATAGACTTTCAAAAAAATTTCAAGTTCAATTATTTATAGACTAATTTCCTGTTTGCTGTCATTGAATGGTAAAGCAAAAAGTTCACAAATCTAGCTAGATGACACTTGCCTTCTCATATTCTAGGGCACTGACATTTCTTGGTGGACTGACAGTAAATCATAACTCCCCAGGCTACTCGTTAACTTTTAAAAGTTGATATAGCAACTTATAAGTTTGGTTTCTCTTGGATGACCATGAATTCTACTTATAGATCCTGTTTTTACAAAAGTACTTGGGATTGTTAATTTAATACCTCAAAGATTAAATTTAATTGTGGTAAATGTGAGGCATAATCACTACTGATACTTCCTATGAACACACATTGATACTTTAGAAGCTTTAGGTTAAAGCATAATCTTCACACCAGATAAATTGAATTTTCATTTTCGATTGTATTATTGTCAGGTTTATAGGCAGTCATCTCTTTTTCTTTTTCTTGGGGATGGTCTTGCTCCCTGTCTCCTGTACAGTGCACAAACTTCCGTCCATAGTTCATCAGGCACTCTGTCTATCAGATCTAGTTCCTTAAATCTATTTCTCACTTCCACTTTATATTCAAAACGGATTTTATTTAAGTCATACCTGAATGGTCTAGTGGTTTTCCCCATTTTCTTCAATTTAACTTAGAATTTGGCAACAAGGAGTTCATGATCTGAGCCACAGTCAGCTCTTGGTCTTGTTTTTGCTGACTTATAGAGCATCTCCATCTTTAACTCAAAAAAATTAGAGATACTAAGGGAACATTTCACGCAAAAATGGGCTCAATAAAGGACAGAAATGGGATGGACCTAACAGAAGCAGAAGATATTAAGAAGAGATGGAAAGAATACACAAAAGAACTGTACCAAAAAAAAAAAATCTTCACGACCCAGATAATCACGATGGTAAGATCACTCACCTAGAGCCAGACATCCTAGAATGTGAAGTCAGGTGGGCCTTAGGAAGCATCACTATGAACAAAGCTACTGGAGGTGATAGAATTCCAGTTGAGCTATTTCAAATCCTAAAAGATGATGCTGTGAAACTGCTGCACTCAATATGCCAGCAAACATGGAAAGCACAGCAGTGGCCACAGGACTGGAAAAGGTCAGTTTTCATTCCAATCCCAAAGAAAGGCAATGCCAAATAATGCTCAAACTACCGCACAATTGCACTCATCTCACACACTAGTAAAGTAATGCTCAAAATTCTCCAAGCCAGGCTTCAGCAATATGTGAACCATTAACTTCCAGATGTTTTAGAAAAGGCAGAGGAACCAGAGATCAAATTGCCAACATCCGCTGGATCATCAATAAAGCAAGAGAGTTACAGAAAAACATCTATTTCTGCTTTATTGACTGTGCCAAAGCCTTTGCCTGTGTGGATCACAATAAACTGTGGAAAATTCTGAAAGAGATGGGACTACCAGACCACCTGACCTGCCTCTTGAGAAGTCTGTATGCAGGTCAAGAAGCAACAGTTAGAACTGGACATGGAACAGAATGGTTCCAAATAGGAAAAGGAGTACATCAAGGCTGTATATTGTCACCCTGCTTATTTAACTTCTATGCAGAGTACATCATGAGAAACACTGGACTGGAAGAAGCACAAGTTGGAATCAAGATTGCCGGGAGAAATATCAATCACGTCAGATATGCAGATGACACCACCCTTATGGCAGAAAGTGAAGAAGAACTAAAGAGCCTCTTGATGAAAGTGAAAGAGGAGAGTGAAAAAGTTGGCTTAAAGCTCAACATTCAGAAAACGAAGATCATGGCATCCGGTCCCATCACTTCATGGCAAATAGATAGTGAAACAGTGGAAACAGTGTCAGACTTTTTTTTTTTGGGGGGTGGCCTCCAAAGTCACTGCAGATGGTGACTACAGCCATGAAATTAAAAGATGCTTACTCCTTGGAAGGAAAGTTATAAACAACCTAGACAGCATATTAAAAAGCAGAGACATTACTTTGTCAGCAAAGGTCCATCTAGTCAAAGCTATGATTTTTCCAGTGGTCATGTATGGATGTGAGAGTTGGACTATAAAGAAAGCTGAGCACTGAAGAATTGATGCTTTTGAACTGTGGTGTTGGAGAAGACTCTTGAGAATCTCTTGAATTGCAAGGAGATCTAACCAGTCCCTCCTAAGGATCAGTCCTGGGGGTTCATTGGAAGGACTGATGTTGAAGCTGAAACTCTAATATTTTGGCCACCTGATGCAAACAGCTGACTCATTTGAAAAGACCCTGATGCTGGGAAATATTGAGGGCAGGAGGAGAAGGGGACAACAGAGGATGAGATAGTTGGATGGCATCACTAACTCAATGGACATGAGTTTGGGTAAACTCCGGGAGTTGGTGATGGACAGGGAGGCCTGGCATGCTGTGGTTCATGGGGTCACCAAGAGTCAGGCATGACTGAGTGACTGAACTGAACTGAAAAGGATATTCTAGTCCTAAATCTGAAGCTTGAATTGAAATTCATCCATTAAATATTGTAGAATATAAAAACAGGAACAATATACAGTAGTAAAACTAGAGGATTCCCCTCAAAAAGATATTTAGTGATGATTAATTACTTTGCAATTCAGAAATAAAAGATGTGTTTCTTAAAATATGACCCAATAATAAAAGGCAAGTGAATTTATATTCCTAATTCTCTTACCTGCATTTCAATATCAGTCTACCATGATAGTGAGTCATATATGCAAATTCAGGTATTCTTTTTAGGTGACCTAATTTTTATTATCTTATCCAACTATCTTGACAAAATGTGAAAGAAGAAGCAATTATGAGATAATTGTCTCCAAAATCAATGAGATATTATAAATGAGATGGCAGCTTGAATATGATGAAATTTAAAACTAATAATTAAAAGGATCAAGTCCACTGTATGAATAGGACTTTCAGAGACTACCACTTCAGCATACTTAGTAGGAGTAATGGCTCTTAAATACGCTTTTTAAATGTGAAATGTGCCATTATATTTTCTATAAATTATTTTTGAATCTTCATAGAAATTGCATTGACTTTTTCAAAAGAACCTAATGGCAATAAACTGAATAGAAGAAAGGAATTAGAGCATTGTTCTTTCCCCCGGCATTATTTCAAACTCAAATCAGTTCAGAAGCAACTGAAAGTTTCAATAAGAAAAAATAAAAGAAAATTACCAGAGGTTGTGTGTTATTAACACCAATTATAGAAAGTTCTATACACATTCTAATACCATCTAATTATGTAGGCAGAAAATATAATGAAAATAATTACAGTAGAAAGTATAATATTGTTGTGCTCAGAACAGTGAAATAACTGAAAACTACATTCCTATTTTTATTGTCATGTACTTTACAGTGTATTCAGTAAATGTGGGACAGTTTGTCATGAAAAACCAGCAAAATAGAAACCTATCAGATAATTAACTAGTATCAAAAGGATAACTCCAAATCCAGCTTGCTGCAAAATAATTGCTATAAACACCAATCATAATTTATTTAAATATAAGTTGACAATATTAAAGGAAGACCAAAAGCCCTTTATTTGTTTTAATTAATTAATTAATTTTAATTGGAGGATAATTACTTTACAATATTGTGATGGGTTTTGCCATACATCAACATGAATTGGCCATAGGTATACATGTGTTCCACCTATCCTGAACCCCTCTCCCACCTCTGTCCCCACCCTATCCCTCTATGTTGTTCCAGAGCACTGGCTTTGGGTATCCTGATTCATGCACTGAACTTGCATAAATCTATATTCATGTAGATGACCTCTGGTCATCTATATTACATAAGGTAATGTATATGATTCAATGCTATTCTCTCAAATCATCCCACCCTTGCCTTCTCCCACTGAGCCCAAAAGTCTGTTTTTATGTCTGTGTCTCCTTTACTGCCCTGCATGTAGAACTGTCAGTACTATCTTTCAAAATTTCATATATATGTGTTAATATATAGTATTTGTCTTTCCATTTCTGATAATTCACTCTGTATAATAGGCTCCATGTTCATCGACCTTATTAGAACTGACTCAAATGTGTTCTTTTGATAGCTGAGTAATATTTCTTTGAGGATATACACCACAACTTCCTTATCCATTCATCTGCAAATGGGCATCCCGGTTGCTTCTATGTCCTAGCTATTGCAAATAGTGTTTCAGTGAACACTGGGGTATATGTGTCTCTTTCAATTCTGGTTTCCTCATGGTATATGCCCATCTGTGGGATTACTGTGTGGTATAGCAGTTCTATTCCCAGGTTTTAAGGAATTTCCACACTGTTCTTCATAGTGGCTGTACCAGTTTGCATTCCTACCAACAGTAGAAGAGGGTTCCCTTTTCTTCACACCCTCTCCAGCATTTATTGTTTGTAGAAAGTTTGATAGTGGCCATTCTGATCAGTGTGAGATAATACCTCATTGTGATTTTCATTTGCATTTCCTTAATAATGAGTGATAGTGAGCATCATTTCTTGTGTTTACTAGACATCTGTATGTCTTCTCTGGAGAAATTTCTGTCTATTTCTTTTGCCCATTTTTTGATTGGGTTGTTTGTTTTTTAAATATTGAGCTGCATAACCTGCTTATGTACTTTGGAGATAAATTACTTGCCAGTTATTTCATTTTCTCTTATTTTCTCCCATTCTGAAGCCTGTCTTTTCAACTTGCTTATAGTTTCCTTTGTTGTGCAAAAGCTTTTAAATTTAATTAGGTCCCATTTTTTTATTTTGTTTTATTTCCATTATTCTAGAATATGGGTCATAAAGGATCTTGCAGTGATTTATCTCAGAGAGTGTTCTGCCTATGTTTTCCTCTAAGAGGTTTATAGTTTTTGGTCTTACATTTAGGTCTTTAATCCATTTTGAGTTTATTTTTGTGTATGGTGTTAGAAAGTGTTCTAGCTTCATTCTTTAATGTGTAGTTGGGCAGTTTTCCCAGCACCACTTGGTGAAGAGACTATTTTTTTTCCTATGTATATTTTTGCCTCCTTTGTCCAAGATAAGATGTCCATAGGTGTGTGAATTTGTCTCTGGACCCTATTTTGTTTCATTGATCTACAATTCTGTCTTTGCAACAATATCAAACGGTCTTGATGACTGCAGCTTTGTAGTATTGTTTGAAGTCTGGGAAGTTGATTCTTCCAGTTCTCTTCTTCTTCCTCAAGATTGCTTTGGCTATTTGGGGTCTTTCATGCTTCCATACAAATTGTGAAATTATTTGTTCTAGTTCTGTGAAATATATTGTCACCTTGCTTATTTAACTTATATGCAGAGTACATCATGAGAAACGCTGAGCTGGAAGAAGCACAAGCTGGAATCAAGATTGCCGGGAGAAATATCAATCACCTCAGATATGCAGATGACACCACCCTTATGGCAGAAAGTGAAGAAGAACTAAAGAGCTTCCTGATGAAAGTGAAAGAGGAGAGTGAAAAAGTTGGCTTAGAGCTCAAGAATCAGAAAACTAAGATCATGGCATCCGGTCCCATCACTTCATGCCACATAGTTGGAGAAACAGGGGAAACAGTGGCTGACTTTATTTTTCTGGGCTCCAAAATCACTGCAGATGGCAATTGCAATAAAATTAAAAGACGCTTACTCTTTGGAAGGAAAGCTATGACCAACCTAGACAGCATATTCAAAAGCAGAGACATTACTTTACCAACATAGGTCCATCTGGTCAAGGCTGTCGTTTTTCCAGTGGTCATGTATAGATGTGAGAGTTGGACTATAAAGATAGCTGAGTGCTGAAGAATTTATGCTTTTGAACTGTGGTGTTAGAGAAGACTCTTGAGAGTCCCTTGGACTGCAAGGAGATCCAACCAGTCCATCCTAAAGGAGATCAGTTCTGGGTGTTCATTGGAAGGGCTGATGTTGAGGCTGAAACTCCAATGGTTTGGCCACCTGATGTGAAGAGCTGACTCATTTGAAAAGACCCTGATGCTGGGAAAGATTGAGTGCAGGAGGAGAAGGGGACGACAGAGGATGAGATGGTTGGATGGCATCATCTAATCGATGGATGTGGGTTTGGGTGGACTCCAGCAGTTGGTGATGGACAGGGAGGCCTGGCATGCTGCAGTTCATGGGGTCACAAAGAGTTGGACATGACTGAGCGACTGAACTGAACTGAACTGAACTCTGTGAAATATACCATTGGTAGTTTGATAGGAATTGCACTGAATCTATAGATTGCTTTGGGTAGCATGCTCATTTGCACTGCATTGATTCTTCCAATCCAAGAACATGTTATATTTCTCCACCTATTTGTGCCATCTTTTATTTTTTATCAGTATTTTATAGTTTTCTGTATACAGGTCTTTTGTTCCTTTAAGTAAAATTATTCTTAACTATTTTATTCTTTTCATTGCAATGGTGAATGTGATTGTTTACTTAATTTCTCTTTCTGATTTTTTATTGCTAATACACAGGAATGGAAGAGATTTCATTGCATTAATTTTTTATCCAGCAACTTTATAATATTCATTGTTTAGCTCTAGTATTTTTATTGTGGTATTTTTATGGTTTTCTATGCAGTGGATCATGTCATCTGCAAACAATTAAGGTTTTACTTCTCTTCCAATCTGGATTTGTTTTGTTTCTTTTTCTTCTCTTATTTCTGTGGCTAGAATTTCCAAAACTATGTTGAATAGTAATGGTGAAAATGGGTGACCTTGACTTATTCCTGATTTTAGAGGAAATGTTGTCAATATTTCAACATTGAAGATAATGTTTGCTGTGGATTTGACATAAATGGATGTTGAATTTTGTCAAAGGCTTTCTCTGCATCTATTGAAATAAGCATATGGTTTTATCTTTCAGTTTGTTAATATGGTATATCAATTGATTGATTTGTGAATATTGAAGAATCCTTGCATCCCTGAAATAAAGCCCACTTGATCACCTTTTAACATGTTATTGGATTCTGTTTATAAGAATTTTCTCGAGGATATTTGCATCTAAGTCATCAGTGATACTGGCTTGTAGTTTTTGGGTTTTTTTTTAATCCCAACTTATTTGGTTTTGGGATCAGGGTGATATTGGTCTCATAGAATGAATTTAGGGAATTTTCCTTCTGTAATTTTCTGGTAGATTTTGAGTACAATAGGTGTTAGTGCTTCTCTAAATTATTGTTACGATTCACCTGTAAAGCTGTCTGGTCCTAGGCTTTTGAATGTTGGAAAATTTTTGAATACAGCTTTGATTTCTGTGCATGTGATTGATACATGCAATCACATTTCTTTCTGATTCTTGAAATGTGGTTGAAATAACATCTCACTCTATTTCTTTCTCATTCAGTTTTGAAAGGTTATACTTTTCTAAGAATGTGTTCATTTCATCCAAGTTGTCCATTGTGTTGCCATATACTTGCTCATAGCCATCTCTTGTGATCGTTTCTACTGCTGTTGTAATTTCTCCATTTTCATTTCTAATTTTATTGATTTTAGTCTTTTTTTTTTCTCTTGAAGAGTCTGGTTAATGATTTGTCCATTTTGATTATCTTCTCAAACAACCTGCTTTTAGTGTTGTGTTTTTTTTAATCTTTACTGTGTTGTGCAGTTGCTCATTCATTTTTTACTCTGCTTTCATTTCCATGAACTGAAGCATGCCAGGCTTCCCTATCCTTAACCATCTCCTAGAGCTTGCTTAAACTCATGTCAATCAAGTCAGTGATGCCATCCAACCATCCATTCCTGTGCCATCCCCTTCTCCTCCTGCCTTCAATCTTTCTCAGCATCAGGGTCTTTTCCAATGAGTTATTACTTTGCATCAGGTGGCCACCAAAGTATTGGAGTTTCAGCTTCAGCATCAATCTTTCCAATAAATATTCAGGACTGATTTCTTTTAGGATTGACTGGTTAGATCTCCTTGGAGTTAAAGGGTCTTCTCCAACACCACAGTTCAATTGATAATTCTTCAGTTTAATTGATTAATTCTTCAGTGCTCAGTCATCTTTATGGTCCAACCTTCACATCTGTATATTACTACCAGAAAAACCATGACTTTGAGTATACGGACCTTTATTGGCAAAATGATGTCTCTTCTTTTTAATATGTGGTCCACTGGAGATGGGAATGGCAAACTACTTCAACAATCTTTGCCTTTAGTACTCCATGAACAGTACCTTTGCTATATTCTTCATTTTTATTTCTGATCTGATTTTTATTGTTTCTTTCCTTCTACTAACTTTGAGAAAGTTTTGTTCTTCCTTTTTTAGTGGTTCTAGGTGTAAAGTTAGGTTGCTTGTTTGATGCTTCTCTTGTTTCTTGAGGTAGGTTTGTATTGCTATGAACTTCCCTCTTAGCACTACTTTTACTAAATCCCATAAGATTTGGGTTGTTGTATTTTCACTATCATTTATTTCTATGAATATGTTGATATCCTTTTTTATTTTTTCAGTTATATGTTGGTTATTCAGTTCAGTTCAGTTCAGTCACTCAGTCGTGTCTGACTCTTCGCGACCCCATGAACCACAGCATGTCAGGCCTCCCTGTCCATCACCAACTCCCACAGTTCACCCAAACCCATGCCCATTGAGTCCGTGATGCTATCCAACCAGCTCATCCTCTGTAATCCCCTTCTCCTCCGGCACTCAATCTTTCCCAGCATCAGGGCCTTTTCAAATGAGTCAGCTCTTCGCATCAGGTGGCCAAATCATTGGAGTTTCAGCTTCAGAATCAGTCCTTCCAATGAACAGCCAGGACTGATCTCCTTAAGGATGGACTGGTTGGATCTCCTTGTAGTCGAAGAGACTCTCAAGAGCTTTCTCCAACACCACAGTTCAAAAGCATCAATTCTTTAGTGCTCAGCTTTCTTTGTAGTCCAAATCTCACATCTATACATGACCACTGGAAAAACCATAGCCTTGACTAGATGGACCTTTGTTGACAAAGTAATGTCTCTGCTTTTGAATATGCTGTCTCGGTTGGTCATAACTTTCCTTCCAAGAAGTAAGCATCTTTTAATTTCATGGCTGCAATCGCCATCTGCAACGATTTGGGAGCCCATAAAAATTAAGTCAGCCACTGTACCACTATTTCTCCATCTATCTGACAAGAAGTGATGCCATGATCTTGGTTTTCTGAATGTTGAGCTTTAAGCCAACATTTTCACTCTCCTCTTTCACTNCACTGTTTCCACTGTTTCCCCATCTATTTCCCATGAAGTGATGGGACCAGATGCCATGATCTTCGTTTTCTGAATGTTGAGCTTTAAGCCAACTTTTTCACTCTCCTCTTTCACTTTCATCAAGAGGCTTTTTAGTTCTTCTTCACTTTCTGCCATAAGGGTGGTGTCATCTGCATATCTGAGGTTATTGATATTTCTCCCGGCAATCTTGATTCCAGCTTGTGCTTTATCCAGCCCAGCGTTTCTCATGATGTACTCTGCATATAAGTTAAATAAGTAGGGAGACAATATACAACCTTGACGTACTCCTTTTCCTATTTGGAACCAGTCTGTTCTTCCATGTCCAGTTCTATCTGTTGCTTCCTGACCTGCATACAGATTTCTCAAGAGGCAGGTCAGGTGATCTGGTATTCCCATCTATTTCAGAATTGTCCACAGTTTATTGTGATCCACATAGTCAAAGGCTTTGGCATAGTCAATAAAGCAGAAGTAGATGTCTTTCTGGAACTCTCTTGCCTTTTCCATGATCCAGCAGATGTTGGCAATTTGATCTCTGGTTCCTCTGCCTTTTCTACAACCAGCTTGAACATCAGGGAGTTCACAGTTCATGTATTACTGAAGCCTGGCTTGGAGAATTTTGAGTATTACTTTACTAGATAGTCAGAAATAAAGACTGGGGAACTGTGGATTCCCCTGCTGTTTGTGTTTGGCTCAGATGTTCCTTTAATATTTCACTGAACTGAGGACCAGGGGCCATTTCCCTGGTTTCAAAAGGACATACTTAAATAAAGTTGGACATACTCCCAGAAAGATAAAAATTTAAGTGTATGTGGATGTTATTTGATCATTTATTTGACAAATATTCATTAAGGGTATACTGTGTGCCAGGTACTGTTTAAGAATTGCAGCTTTAACAAAACAAATAAAAATCACTGCTTTATTAAAAACCTATATTCTAAGCTCTGTTTTTACTGCAAACTTTGTGTACAACCATCAGTAAACAGGATTATAAAGAATGGGTCATGGGTGAATGTGTTAGACTTGGTTATTGGCAGGTGCAAAGGCAAAACAGTTCTGGAAAAGAAGTTCCCATCCCATTTGATTAGTGGCAATGGCAGCTCCTTGTCACACCCACTTGAGTTACCGGCAGCCCTAAGACCTGAGATCTGTCCACCATTCCCTACAGTAGATCAGGCTTCGCAGTGTGGGCATGACCATTTGTGGGAAACACTGATATTTCTATCCCAAATTTGATGGCTAAGTTCCCCTCTGTGGTCTGGGAAATTCCTTTTCACTGAGGGATGGGGACCATGGAGAGGACCAGAATGAAGAGGGGGTTAGGGACAGCCTGATGGACAATAGAATGGGAGCAGAGAAGAGTGCATCCAAGGATGGTTTTGTTGTTTGATGAAGGGAAGAATTTGAGAGAGAGGATATACTAATAGCTTTCACCTCTTGTACAGAATGTAGAAGCAGAAATTATGTTCACTTTCAAAGGCCAAATAAACAACATGATTTATTATATACTTTTTAAGTGAAATAAATGCTTTTGAACTGTGGTGTTGGAGAAGACTCTTGAGAGTCCCTTGGGCTGCAAAGAGATCCAACCAGTCCATTCTGGGGGAGATTAACCCTGGGATTTCTTTGGAAGGAATGATGCTAAAGCTGAAACTCCAGTACTTTGGCCACCTCATGCAAAGAGTTGACTCATTGGAAAAGACTCTGATGCTGGGAGGGATTGGGGGCAGGAGGAGAAGGGGACGACCGAGGATGAGATGGCTGGATGGCATCATGGACTCGATGGACGTGAGTCTGAGTGAACTCCGGGAGTTGGTGATGGACAGGGAGGCCTGGAGTGCTACGATTAATGGGGTCGCAAAGAGTCGGACACAACTGAGCGACTGAACTGAACTGAACTGAAGCTTTATATTATTTTCCAAGTCACAAATTCATGCAGTTAAATCACTTCATATATATATATACACACATATTAATTGAAGTACAGTTGATTTACAGTGTTGTGTTAATCTCTGCTTTACAACAAAGTCACTCAGTTACACTCAGTTACACACACATATAATTTCTTTTTAAAATATTCTTTTCCATTATGGTTTATCCCAGGTGATTGGATATCATTCTTTGTGCTATTCAATAGGATCTTATTGTTTATCCATCCTAAATGTCATAGTTTGCATCTGCTAACCTCAAACTCCCAGTCCATCCCTCTCCCTCCCTTCCTCCCCTTTGGCAACCACAGTCTGTTCTCGGTTTGTTTCTGTTTTGTAGATATGTTCATTTGCACCATATTTTAGATTTCCCACATAATTGATATCATTTGGTATTTGTCTTTCTCTTTCTGACTTACTTCACTTAGTGTGATAATCTCTAGTTGCATCCATGTGGCTGCAAATGGCATTATTTTGCAGCTGAGTAGTATTTATGGCTGAGTAGTATTCCATTGTATAAATGTACCACATCTTCTTTATCCATTCATCTGTTGATGGACATTTGGGTTGTTTCTGTGTCTGGGTTACTTCATATATTTTTCTAGCGGATATTTACTTATTTGTATATTTTTGGCTGTGCTGAGTCTTTGTTGCTGTGCTCAAGCTTTCTCTAGTTGAATGGGCTTCTCATTGTGGTGGCTTCTCTTGTTGCAGAGCATGGGCTTCAACAGTTGTGGCACACCGCTCAGTAGTCTTGGCATGGGCTTAGTTGCCTCGTGGTATGTGGAATCTTCCTGGACCAGAGATGGAACCCATGTCTCCTGTATTGGCAGGTGGATTTTTAACCACTGGACCACCAGGGAAGTCCTACTTCATGTATTTTTCAAAATTACAGTCATTCAGGAAAGCTTCCAAATTGTTATGTGGGGAGTATGAACAAGAGCTTTATCAGAAAACAAAAAAGAAATGGAAACAATTCAAATTGGGTTTCATGTTCTAAAATAAAACCAACATCAATATGAGATGAAAATGTATGTAGTTGGTTTTAAATGGTAACAGAGTATATAGACTCTCGATTACTTTCCATAAATTTGGGTGAAAAGAGACATCCCATTTATTTTCAGCTAGTCTGGAATCAGTCCTTACAACGTTCTCACCTTGCTGAACCTGTGGGACAGTTCATCAGCTTCCACTCCTGGTCGCCGACTCTCTCTGTTCTAGACTTTTGTGCCTATTGTATCACAATTTTTGCCTCTTCTTACATAGACAGTATATGACTTGACTGGGCTGTTGGCATGTGTGGGGGAGGTTTTGCCTAAAGTATTTTAATCAGCATGAACTCTGTAATTAGTACAGTTCTCAGCATTTGCCTCTGCATACACACATCAGTACTTCCCAAACCCTGGTATACATTGAATCTTCTGATGATCTTTAAGTATACTGATGCTTGGTTCCCACTCATATATGTTTCAGTTTAACGGTAATGGGATGCAACCTGGACTCTGGGATTTAAAAAATTCCCCCAGTGCTCCTCATGTGCAGTGCCCAAGATTTGGGCACCACTGTACTAGACTTTTATTTAAGGACTCTGAGTGTAAGCCACTCTCTGAGTAAAAAGGAAAGAGCATTAACCCATGCAAATCATTGAGACAAAGAGTATATGACTATTAAACTGCTCAGTTGCATCTAAAGGCAAGTGGTAAGAAATGGTCCGATGACATCACTGAAATAACTTTTGCTACATTTTTTTTCCAGTTCTTAATTTTATTTCATATCATTATTCTTAGCTCCAGGCTCAATGCCTTCTCTTACTTTCTGACATTAATATCTTTTACGTGTTTTTGTAACTTTCTCTCTTCACTCTGTCATCTCTTGGCAAGTCATATATTTCATTTCTTGCTGTTTTTTTTTTTTTTTTAATGAATGAATCTCTGAAGGCTCCTATTTATATGCTTTGCTAGAAGCACTGTTCACGGGTTTCTTGTGTTCCCAATTTGAACATTATCTGAAACTAGGCGATGTTAGCCAGCAGTGAGGAAAGGCAGTCTTGCCTGGACACCCAGCCCAAATCTGCACTGACCTGTTTTTCGCTGACGTCATTGGAAACTAATCTCTAATTTGTTTTCCATTATCATTCCAAGATCTCCCGCATTTCTCTGCTGCTGCTCCTCCTTGCATTTGTTGCTTTCCAGGTTTCTCTGTTATTGAATAACTATGCAGAAAAGAATTTCCCCAGAGGTATTAGACTGAATTTTTTCAAGATTAAAAAAAAAGTCCTTCTTTATTAATGAACTGTATGGACAGTTTGTGTCTGGATTGACCTGTTTTTGTAGTCCCGCCTATTGATTTGCCAAGATACTGTTTGAAATATGACCTAATATGCCTTGAACTTCCTTTTGTAAGCTATTAATATATTAAATAACGTCAGAACCAGAGCAACAATAGCCCACATCACAATTGCCTTAAATGGATAGGCTTAGGACTTTTTCTTTTTCCACACACAATTCTACCTAATGCCTGCGTTTCCTTTACTCACTTTTTCTGATTATAAAAATAATATGTGATAAGAAAAATTTGAAATTGCAGAATAATATTTTGAAATTGAGAGAGAAATCACCTATAATTATGCTGACATAATCACTGTGAATACTTTGGTATATTTCTGCTTAGTCTTTTTTGTATACATATTTTTTCAAGTTTTTATGATAGAAATGTTAAACATACAGGAAAAGAAAAAAGAAAGGCTGATGCATAAACCTGCCACCTAGATTCAGTGATTAGTAGAATTATTAGAATTTTCCAGAGATAGTTCCTTTTCTGTCCCTTCTGGCTCTTTGTCTCTCTGGAACTCTCTCCATCTCTCTCTATCTCTGTTGCTCTTTTAGAAGAGTAAGCCATGCTTCTTTACTTCCCCAAATATAAAAATATTCTCTTCTGTAACAAGAATAACATCATCAAAATTAAAAATAGCTTCAATATATAATCTTATACCCAATTTTTATTTAAAATGTCCTCAATTTCCCCTGGATGGGGGTTATAATTACTTGGTTTTCCAAATCAGTCAAGGGTGGCCATTGGGTTATAATGTTTCTTTAGTTTCTTTTCATGACATCATCTTTTGATGAGAACCAGTCTTGTAGAACGTCTCACATTTTGGTGGGTGATGCTTCTTCCAGGTAATATTTAAACTTGTTCTGTTCCCTGTGTTCCCTACAGACAGGAAGTTAGATCTGAGGCTGTGGCTAACATTTTTGCAGGACTCTTTCACAGGTGATGCTGTGTAGCTCAGGTTAGTTCATGTCAAGAGACATAAAATATCAAATTGTCTCACGAGGAGCCGTGCTGTTTGATTTCCTAATTAAAGTGATGCTGTCGCATCCTTCCATTTTTTTCTCTTTGTGATCAGCAAGTAATCTATGGTGTGAAATTTTGGCACTTTCAAATAGGATCCAGTCCCTCATCTTTTCACATATGTTGTTAGCATCCACTGAGATTTTTGCCTGAGTTAATTATTTCACTGGGGATTTCAAAATGGTGATTTTTCTAATTCTATTCTTTCTATATTTATTAGCTAGAGTTGGTCTCTATAAAAGAACTTTCCCTCATACATTTTTTCCCTCTTAAAATGACAGGCTAAGTGCCTAATGATTTTCTCTTTTTACTAAATTTCAGAGTAAGTATTTCATAGTTTTTTTAAGGTACAAAGTTAGGATCATAAGGCATATAGTTTCTGTATTTCTTTTTAGTTAGTGTACTAGTATACCAGGGACTTCCCAGCTGGCGCTAGTGGTAAAGAACCTACTTGCCAATGCAGGAGACATAAAAAGAGACGGGGGATTCAACCCCTGAGTCGGGAAGATCCCCTGGAGGAGGAAATGGCAACCCACTCAAGTATTCTTGCCTGGAGAATCCCATGGACGGAGAAACCTGATGGGCTATAGTCCATAGGGTTGCAAAGACCCAGTCACAACTGAAGTAACTCAGCATGTATGTATACACTAGTATACTAGTTAGCATTTTCTCATAATGATTTGTAAACATCTCCTCTAATGGCTATATATAATGGTATAATTTTTCTGTATAGTCGAATCAAAATTCTATTAAATGTTTAGGGTGCTTCCAGTTATTCAATGGTGAGAAATAATATTTTGGAACATCCTGTGCCTGAAGTTTTGCTTAAATATTGGGTTCTTTCCTTAGAGGATAGAGTCTGTTTTCTTAAAATCCAAATTAAGCATGTAACTGTGTACAGTATGCTGGTCAGTGATTGGTTTAAGGATATTATAATGGACTTTAGTTAAATGCTGTGCACCTCGACTTCAGCTCCACTGCTCATCTAATGCTGTAATCTGTTTCACTACCTTGTATTTCACTTCACTTTTAATGTCTATGTTCTCTTTCTCAATTATCTTATAAATCCTTTGAGGTCAGATACTGTGTTCCATTTCTTTAACATCATGTATTGTTCTGTTCAGTTCAGTTCAGTTGCTCAGTCATGTCTGGCTCTTTGCAACCCCATGGACTGCAGCACACCAGGCCTCCCTGTCCATCGCCAACTCCAGGAGTCCACCCAAACACATGTCCATTGAGTTGGTGATGCCATCCAGCTATCTCATCCTCTGTCGTCCCCTTCTCCTCCTGCCCTCAATCTTTCCCAGTATCAGGGTCTTTTCCAATGAGCCAGTTATTCACATCAGGTGGCCAAAGTATTGGAGTTTCAGCTTTAGCTTTTCTCACCAAAAACCTCATGGGGGTTTCCTAGGCAGGAATACTGGAGTGAGTTGCCGTTTTCTACTCCAGATCTTCCCGACTCAGGGATGGAACTTGAGTCTCTTTGTCTCCTGCATTGGCAGGCAGATTCTTTACCACTAGCGCCATCTGGGAGGCCCTTACTGTTACCTGCAGTGGTTGTTATTTATTTGGTCTTGCTAGATGTCAGTGATGGCCCTCAAACGACCTCTTTTCAATGGCTTATTTTCATGAATGACAGATTTATTGTAGTTGTTGTTCAGTCGCTCAGTTGTGTCTCTTTGCTACCGCACGCACTGCAGCACACCAGGCTTCCCTGTCCTTCACCATCTCCCGGAGTTTGCTCAAACTCATATCCATTGAGTAAGTGATGCCATCCAACCATTTGATCCTCTGTTTTCCCCTTCTCCTCCTGCCTTCAATACCTCCCAGCATCAGGTCTTTACTAATGAGTCAGCTCTTCACATAAGGTGGCCAAAGGATTGGAGCTTCAGCAAAATTTGTTCTTTGAGGATTCTTTGGTTTTTATTTCAATAGCGTTAAAGCTGATATTTGATTTAATATTATTACTTATAATCTATTAGACAGTCTTTCTTGGCTGTATTTCACATATATTCTTTTTTTAAAAAAATCACATTAAATTTTTTTGTTTGTTTGTTTGAAACATTTAATCTTCAGGAATGTTTAGATCTGGAAGTATGGTGTTTATTAAACTAATATGGGTAGATGAACAGAATTATTCTCTGTGAACTATATATTTGTTACATAGACCACAGAATAAGCTTTGCAATGCATGATTACATTTTATTTTTTCATTGTTTTGAAATGGGAGAGAATTTCTTTAATAGACTTCTTTATATCAAGGACAGTAATCATGTCTTCTTAATAAAATCAGATCTCCAGAGCCCAGGATATTGCCTAGTAGGTGCTTAATAAGTTTTTCTTGAATCAAAGAATTAATTTTTCTCAATTACTGTTACTGGGGCCTAATAAAAGAAAAAATAGAGTAGTTCCATTAGTTTCTGAATAACATAAAACCCTTTGCTGTTCTTAGATGATACTTAATACTTCCTTACAGCTTAAAAAAAAGAAAGAAGTACTTTAATCTTTGTCTTTTGGGCCAACAAAGTAGACATTGTCATTTTTCTTTACAAGGTGTTTTTCACATAACACACATACACATACACAAACATCATGGAAAAACATATAAAAAGAAATTAGACTTCAGTATTTTCAGTGCTGTATAAGCATTAGTCCCATTCATTGTCATCAGTTCAGTTCAGTCACTCAGTCGTGTCCAACTCTTTGTGACCCCATGAATCGCAGCATGCCAGGCCTCCATGTCCATCACCAACTCCCGGAGTTCACTCAGACTCATGTCCATTGAGTCAGTGATGCCATCCAGCCATGTCATCTTCTGTCGTCCCCTTCTCCTCCTGTCCCCAATCCCTCCCAGCATCAGGGTCTTTTCCAATGAGTCAACTCTTTGCATGAGATGGCCAAAGTATTGGATAACACCCCTACAAAATGAGTATTTTTATCTTCTGCATATAGGTGGGTAAATTGATACCATGTTTGCAGTGAATGTGTCGAATCATTAGTGTCATAGAGCTTCTTATTCTTCTCTTAGGTAAGCAGAATCTATCTGTACATTTGATGGAATACTGTTTTCCATTATTATTAATTGCTGTTAGTTCAAAATAATTTTTTAATTATGGGAAAATCAAACAGATTTTTAACACAGAGACTAGAAGGTAACTGAAATATCCTCTGATGGACAAAGGTTTAATTAGCAAAGGAAAAAAAGTGAAATAAAAGAGACTAACCACTACATAGAAATCCTTGCTATATTTGTACTTATGACCAACCATCCTGTTATTGTCAAACCCATTTCAGATTCCCCAGTTCATGACCTAGAGCTCTTACTTTTGTTCTTCTCTAGTTACCCTAAGAGCCAGACCTTCCTCCACACGTGGTCCTGTCTGACTTCTTAAACCTAGAGGTTGCTCTGGGACTGTGTCTTTCATCCATTTCACAAGGTTCATCTGTTCCTTAATTTCTAGTACTCCATTTATCCCCAGGAGACTGATTCTATATAAACCTAAATGTACACCTGCATAACCATCTCTTTTTACCCCATTTCAGAATCCCTATCTTATTCAGAAACTGGCTTGAGGAAAGGTTGTACCACTGATTTTTCGAGGGAAAACATTACAGGTTGAACAGATGTTTGAAGTGTTAGGGGAGTGTTTAGATTTTGTTTCCTTCTAGGATTTCTTTTTCCTACCACCAGCCTCCAACCTCACCCTAGAAACTCAAGGTGTATAGGAACTCCTATAGAAACTCCTCCCAGTGCTGATTAAAAACCTTCCCAACCAAGCCACTGTGGACTGATAAAAACACAGAGTATGTAAGTGAAGGGTGTGTATGTGGCAGAGAGAATGTGACCAAGGTAGGTTGTATGCTTCATTATGAAGGCAAATTTTATTTCTCCTGAATTATACTCTTTCCATTGCCTTCTTTAGTTACTTCATGCTTTCTGGAGCACTTGAGTCAAGGCAGAAACCATAATTACTCTACAATTTTATGGTCTCTCTATTATGCCGGGGTCCAGCCTTGGTGGATACAGGGAATTCGAATCGGGGACGGCGTCGGCGAGGAGAAATTTATTTATTTAGAGATATAAAGAGAGATTAGGAAAGAATAATGTAGTGGAGAAAATAGAGGAGAAAAGAGGCTGTATTCCTTTGTTTACATAGAAAGCCAGTAAAGCCCCGAGACAAGGGACTTGCATCATCTATGTAGGCCGCAGGCGCCCGCTTGAGTAGCGGAGGGTGCCCCACCTTGGGCTCCCTCTTGTGTGGGTCTTAGAAGCCAGGCAACTAAGTAGACATGGTGAATCTCTATGCTCCAGATGAGAATTTAGCCTGAAAAGGGAGAATAAGAAAAGAACAACATGGGGGAGCCTAGGATGTGTGCAAGACCCACAACTTTATTTTCAAAGACAGCTTATATACCCCAAGTTGTACATAAAGAAATAATGGAATATACAGAGTTATACAGGGGCAGCAGTCCTGACCCTTATTGAGACCAGGCTTTCTTTTTGCATACCTACCCATATACAAAAGGTCTCAGGTGATTTACATTAGGACTTCCCTGGTGGCTCAGAGGGTAAAGCCTCTGTCTACAATGCGGGAGACCCGGGTTCGAGCCCTGGGTTGGGAAGGTGCAAGACCCACAACTTTATTTTCAAAGTCAGCTTATATACCCCAAGTTGTACATAAAGAAATAATGGAATATACAGAGTTATACAGGGGCAGCAGTCCTGACCCTTATTGAGACCAGGCTTTCTTTTTGCATACCTACCCATATACAAAAGGTCTCAGGTGATTTACATTAGGACTTCCCTGGTGGCTCAGAGGGTAAAGCCTCTGTCTACAATGCGGGAGACCCGGGTTCGAGCCCTGGGTTGGGAAGATTCCCTGGAGAAGGAAATGGCAATCCACTCCAGTACTACTGCCTGGAAAATCCCATGGGCAGAGGAGCCTGGCAGGCTGCAGTCTATGGGGTCGCAAAGAGTCGGACACGACTGAGCGACTTCCCTTCCCTTCCTTCTGGCCGAGAGGCCTGTTAACATTTTTATGGCTCTTTTCCTAGATAAATGTCTATCAACCAGAAAACTCATTTTCCCTTGAAGTGTTTTTTCTTTAATCTGCATCACCCTCAAAGTACTAAATAAAGTTACATTCCTGTAGAACAAAGGTGCAGTGGGTTATAACAAAGAAAGTACTTAAAGATCTAATGTTGCTAATGCCAGGGCTACTACCTGTTTTTTCTACATACCAACTATATGAACAAATAAAAGATATGAAAACTTGTCAGCAAGTATTGGCTCAACAATGAAACCCTTAATCAGTCCTATTCTAATGGTTTTGACTCCTCGGAAGGCCCTACATTCCTAGGATGTTTTAAGCTTCCTGTGCCTTTTTTGGGAGGCTGTAAACAATCACATGCGTAGCTGTAAGGGTCTGGATAAACCTGTCAGGCAGGCTAGAAAGCCATCAGAGGGGTTTTTGGATTGAAACACTCTTATTATGCCCAGGAGACTAATTATCTAAAAGCTCTAAATTAACTTTTTCCAGAAAAAGGTGGTAGGGGGACAGCCCCCCATTAATGTCAGAGGGGTTGGTGAAAGGCATAATATAGTAAGGCAGACAGATTCTGGTTTTGGGGTAGATGCTTGAGTAGGTCCAGGGAGGTTCCCTTGAGATCCGACTCTCCTTTGCCTGTTGGGTCTCTTCCTCATGACCTTTGCCATGGGCAGGATTCCTTGTGCTGGCTCCTGGCACTATTACTTATTTCTTTAATCCCTGTGATGTAGTTAATATCATTCACATCATATAGTTGAAAAATGTGGAATACAAACAAGTGATTGATAGCATCAGTAACTGGTGGAAATTGAATTTAAACCAAGACTTTTGACTCCTCCTCTGTGCTTCCTTTACTAAACCAATAGCCTGAAAACAATAGCACAATATATGGAAAGTGACAAAAATGTATATAAGGGAAAAAGACCGTATTTAGGACTGAAAAAATAGCAGCATTACATACAGAGTCATTATTGGGGTAGAAAATTGTAGAGAAATAGAATGCCAAACTTTCTTCTAGCTCACTGTATTGGTACATGTCAGCCCTATAAAAAGCTGTGCTTCATTGATTTCAGAAATGACAACTATAGCAATCATAAGAATGGAGGCCCATAAAATTCACGAGAAGTACCTAAAGGAAATTTAAATGAAAAACATTTAAAAATAAAAACAATAGATCTGTGTTAAGGAAAACACATCTCAAAGAATCGAAGTGAGGAAAATAGAAAACTCCAATCTTAGTTGTGGCAATAAAGAGTGAGTAGCTAAAATATGAATCTCTTTTCATTACAGTATAACTGCCAATCAACCTGGGGGGAAAAGTCTCTGTTCAATCTTGTTTATTGGAAATGCATTCTATGTCAATTTAGAAAAATCTTTCTTTGCCTATAAATAGTGTATCTAGGTACAGACATTATAAAGATGGATTTCTCTCAGGTTTGATAACCATATGGTTATCTAACCTTGTCTTAATTTTTTTTTAAAGAGTTATTTATTTATTTTGACTGTGCTGAGTCTTCACTGCTGCGCGTAGGCATTCTGTAGTTTCAGTGAGCAGGGGCTACTCACTGTTGCAGTGTGCAGGCTTCTCATTCCCGTGGCTTCTCTTGTTGCAGAGCACAGGCTCTAGGGTGCGAGCTCAGTATTCATGGTGCACAGGCTTAGTTACTTTGAGGCATGTGGGATCTTCCCAGACCAGGAATCAAACCTGGGTCCCCTGCATTGGCAGGCAGATTCTTAACCAGGGTAACTCTAATGTTACCTTAATATTTTTAAGAAAAAATATATTAATACAACAGTATAAAGAAAGGAAAATTCATCCATAATTCCTCTGCCCACTTTTAACATGTTGGTATATTGCTTATCTGGATTTGAGAATGCTAAATGGAATAGGTTATGCTTCAGGAGGATATTTTCATGGGAATAATTATAAGAAAATGGGAAATCAAAACTTTAAAAAAAGTTAAAGTGCCAGTTATTTGTAATTATGCAATTATTCAATCAGGAGATTGTTCTCTTTCAATGCTCATGGACTCTAAGTGTTGAAAGGTACCCAAGAGGCCAGAATACATGGATCACTTCCATAGGTGGTGTTGAGCCTTTGACAGAACATGATTTAGTAATTGGCTTGGATCATTCTGACAACTCTCATTTTTAAATCAGTTTACTGATTAAAAATTTTGTAGTTCACTATTTAAGACTTTTTCAAAGTTATAAAACTATTTGTTACAGAGCAGTGGTTGCAAAACATACATACTCATCAGAATCACCTGGGCAGGCTTATCAAAACACAGATTTCCCAGTTTCTGATTCAGTATGTCTGGGGTGGGGCTTGAAACTTTGTATTTCTAGCCAGTCCCCACCTCTGGTGATGATGGTGCTCCTGGCCCAGGGAAGCACTTTGAGAACCACTCATACAGAGACTACTCACATGAATACAGCTTAGAAAAGGCAATTTTCCCCATAACATTGCAAAAAAGAGTGTCATCCTTTACAATTTAGCATCTTCCATTTAATTGGACACAACTAAGCACATTTAAGATGTCTCACACCACAGTGATGAGCTCCAGGTTTCATTTAGAGATTTGAAATAGCTCAAATGGAATTCTATCACCTCCACTAGCTTTGTTCATAGTTATGCTTTCTAAGGCCCACTGACTTCACATTACAGGATGTCTGGCTCTAGATGAGTGATCACACCATCGTGATTATCTGGGTCATGAAGATCTTTTTTGTACAGTTCTTCTGTGTATTCTTGCCACCTTTCTTAATATCTTCTGCTTCTGTTAGGTCCATACCATTTCTGTCCTTTATCGAGCCCATCTTTGTATGAAATATTCCCTTGGTATCTCTAATTTTCTTGAAGAGATCTCTAGTCTTTCCTATTCTATTGTTTTCCTCTATTTCTTTGCATTGATCACTGAGGAAGACTTTCTTATCTCTCCTTGCTATTCTTTGGAACTCTCATGTTTTCATGTTCTAAACCCCAACAATTTGAGTTTTCCTCTTCACGTGCTAAACATTGAGGGTCATCGGGCTGTGACATCTGTTACCCCTTTGATTGCCAGGGTTGATTGGGCTGATCCAGCTGCCTAACTGTCTTCATCCTCCCTATCCACTGAAGCAGCACGCTGGTGGAGAGTGATCTTCCTGGATACTGGAGCATCTTTCTTAGGTCGGATATATGCAGGTAGCTGTGCTCTGCTGCTAGAATCTCCAAACAAGCTCTCAAGGCCCATTTGTAGGAGAACAGAGGGCAATCAAGCTATGAAGACTTTAAATACATGCAATTGAGGCTCTACAAGTGGCTGTCTGCCTTTCTTAAAAAATAAAATAAATGTACTTTGTGGCAAATAGATGGAGTAAAAGGAAGCAGTGACAGACTATTTCCCTGGGCTCCAAAATCGTTGTGGACAGTGACTGCAGCCATTAAGTTAAAAGACACTTGCCCCTTGAAAGAAAAGCTATAACAAACCTAGACAGCATATTATAAAGCAGAGACATCCCTTTGCCCACAGAGGTCTGTATTGTCAAAGCTATGGTTTTACCAGTAGTCGTGTATGGATATGAGAGTTGGCTCATAAAAAAGGCTATGTGCCAAAGTACTGATGCTTTTGAACCGTGGTGCTACAGAAGATGCTTGAGAGTCCTTTGGACTGCAAGGAGATCCAACCAGTCAATCCTAAAGGAAATCAGTCCTGAATATTCATTGGAAGGAATATGAGAGTTGGCTCATAAAAAAGGCTATGTGCCAAAGTACTGATGCTTTTGAACCGTGGTGCTACAGAAGATGCTTGAGAGTCCTTTGGACTGCAAGGAGATCCAACCAGTCAATCCTAAAGGAAATCAGTCCTGAATATTCATTGGAAGGACTGATGCTGAAGGTGAAGCTCCAATACTTTGACTATCAGATGCAAAGAGCCGACTGATTGGAAAAGACCCTGATGCTGGAAAAGGTTGAAAGCAGGAGGAGAAGAGGGGACAGGATGAGATGGTTGGATGGCATCATTGACTCAATGGACATGAATTTGAGCAAACCCTGGGAGATAGAAAAGGAGAGGGAAACCTGGCGTGCTGAAGTCCATGGGGTCACAAAGAGTTGGACACGACTGAGCTTTGACTGTGTGGATCACAATAAACTTTGGAAAATTCTGAAAGAGATGAGAATACCAGATCACCTGACCTGCCTCTTGAGAAACCTATATGCAGGTCAGGAAGTAACAGTTAGAAGTGGTCATGGAACAACAGACTGGTTCCAAGTCAAGGCTGTATATTGTCACCTTGCTTATTTAACTTATATGCAGAGTACATCATGAGAAATGCTGGGCTGGAAGAAGCACAAGCTGGAATCAAGATTGCTGGGAGAAATCTCAATAACCTCAGATATGCAGATGACACCACCCTTATGGCAGAAAGTGAAGAGGAACTCAAAAGCCTCTTGATGAAAGTGAAAGTGGAGAGTGAAAAAGTTGGCTTAAAGCTCAACATTCAGAAAACAAAGATCATGGCATCTGGTCCCCTCACTTCATGGGAAATAGATGGGGAAACAGTAGAAACAATGTCAGACTTTATTTTGGGGGGCTGAAAAATCACTGCAGATGGTGATTGCAGCCATGAAATTAAAAGATGCTTACTCCTTGGAAGAAAAGTTATGACCAACCTAGATAGCATATTGAAAAGCAGAGACATTACTTTGCCAACAAAGGTCCGAGATGAGATGACTGGATGGCATCACCGACTCGATGGAAATGAGTCTGAGTGAACTCTGGGAGTTGGTGATGGACAGGGAGTCCTGGCGTGCTGCAATTCATGGGGTCGCAAAGAGTTGGACATGACTGAGTGACTGAACTGAACTGAACTGAACTGAGCGACCTAACAACAACAACCCTCCCCTAAGCCTCATTAGCATGACTCTGCTGCTTCTCTTACCCATGATCAATATCCAGTTACCCTCACAGATGTTCCTAGTCTAGAAGCCTCACCCTTACTCTGTAGTACTCCAAACTTCTGATGCTGTATAAAGTATCTGCAGAGCATGAGATAAGAACAAGAGATCCAGGAACTTCCCTGATGGTTAAGTGGTTCCACTTAACCACTTCCAGTGGTTAAGACTTCACCTTCTAGTGCAGGGCATGTCGGTCTGGTCCCTAGCTGGAGAGCTAGGATCCCACGTGCCTGGTGGTCAGAAAACCAAAAAATAAAATAGAAGCGGTATTGTAACAAATTCAATGAAGACTTCAAAAATGGCCCACATTTAAAAAAAAAACAAACTTAAAAAAAAGAATCAAAGATCCAGAAGGTCTCAGCCCTTTGTCAAGTCACCCACACTGGAGCATGAACTCTATAAAACTTTGTCTTTCAAAATGTTTTTGCAGTCATCGAGGCAGGATATGGTATGGGTATCAGGTGACCTCCATTGCAGCTCTACTTCTGCTGTGCCTCAGAACAGCAGGCAAATTGGTTACCAGGAAGCAAACTGGTGGGCTTCCCTGATGGCTCAGAGGTAAAGAATCCGCCTGCAAGGCCAGAGACAGGTGTTTGATCCCTGGGTTTCTGGAAGATCCTCCCAGAGAAGGGCACAGCAGCCTAGTCCAGTATTCTTGCCTGGAGAATCCCATTGACAGAAGAGCCTGGCGCGCTATAGTCCAAAGGGTGGCAAAGAGCTGAACGTGACTGAAATCACTGAGCACACGTGCATGCACAGGCAAAGTTTGTAATTACTGCATTATGTGTCCAAGAGTTCAGGACTTTGGGGTCCTAGCAGACCTGGCTTTGAACCCTGGTTTTCTGGTGGTCACTGGCTCTGCGGATCTGTAAAAATGAGAATAATAGTAATATAAACACAGAGCAGGGTGGATGTAAAACTCAACATGCTGATTTTATAGATATATATATATATTCATCCCAGTGTCTGCCACACAGTAGGCACCCAATACTGCTAGTTATTATTACTATACATAGAATGATAGAGTTGGGCTGGATAATTGGTACTCAGGCACTTAATTGATGCTTTGGGCACAGGGCTATGATTTTAAGTAAAATATATAGTTGAAAAATAATGATGGCTCTATTAGTCTTCTAGGGCTCCCATAACAAAGTACCACCGACTGGGTGGCTTAAACAACAGAGATTAATTTTCTTACAGTTCTGGAGGCCAGAAGTCTAAGAGCAGGGTATCAGCTGGTATCAGATCTCAGACCTCTTTTGAGGTCTTTTCCTTCTCTGGTAGGGCTGTCTCCTTCCTGTATCTTCACATGATTTATTCTCTGTTTGTGTCCAAGTTTCCTTTTCTTATAAGAAAACTAGTCATATTGGATGAGGGCTCACCCTAATGACCTAATTTAACTTACTCACCTCTTTAAAGACCCTATCTCTGAATACAGTCACATTCTGATGTGCTAGGAGTAACACAGGAATTTTGCAGGGAAACAGTTCAGTTCATAACAATGGCTAAGCATGCAGTTTTGGCCTTTTTTCCTACTGGGTTGGATGAAGAATTATGAGCAATTTGTCTTTAATGGAATTTCAGTTTCTGTTTTGGTGAGTCATTTCATGGTGAACCTTTGGGGAGTCAAAAACAAAAAAACAAAAGAAACCCAACACTACCTGCATTACCACCACTGAAACCCAGAGAGAAGCAGGGGCATCAATCATGTCAAACAAAATGATTCGCAAACCACTATTTGATGTGAGAATGTACATTTTGTTTTTAAACTTTTTCATTTTTTTTCATTAACCCGATATATTCCAAGTTATTTCAACATATAAACAATATAAGGAAGTTATTAATGAGATGAGAATGCACACTTCATTTTATCTTTTAAGTTTTATTTGTTTGTTTGTTTACGGTTGTTCTGGGTCTTCCTTGCTGCGCACAGGCTTTCTCTAGTTGTGGCAAGCAGGGGTTACTCTCTAGTTGCAGTCTGCGGGCTTCTCATTGTGATGGCTTCTCTTTGTTGCCCAGCACGAACTCTAGGAGTGAGGATTTCAGTAGTTGTGGCTTGTGGGCCCAGTAGTTGTGGCGCACCAGCTTAGCTGCCCCGAGGCATGCAGAATCTTCGCAGACCAGAGATTGAACCCATGTCCCCTATCTGCATTGGCAGGCAGATTCTTAACCCCTGGACCACTAAAGAAATCTGAGAGGGTATATTTTTTAAACATATAAGTTTATTTATTTTAATTGGAGGTTAATTACTTTGGAAATCTGAGAGGGTACATTTTTAAAAAATATAAATTTATTTATTTTAATTGGAGGTTAATTACTTTACAATATTGTATTGGTTTTGCCATACATCAACATGAATCCGCCACAGGTATACACGAGAGGGTACATTTTAAAATGCTCACAGATTTACTTAGTCCTGGCTTGTTTTCTGGGAATTACTGGCTCCATAAGATCTGGTTTATTCACTGGTGCTATTATGGGTTTGTTTTTTGTGCTGACATCTGTCTCAGGACTGATGGCCTTACTTTCTGCAAAAGAATAGTGATCACCCGCAAATGAGATACATTAATGGCAAGAAGCGATTTTAACATTCCATGTTTTCTGCTATGTGGACATCCATTAACTGATAAATTAATGCCTTCATGGGCAGTTGCCTGGCAAAGCTCTGAGATCCCTTGCACCTCTTGTTTCTGCCACGTGCTCTTAATTCATGACACACTAATGATTTCTAGATCAGTAAATGTACTTGTTAAAATGTGTTTAAACATAGTGTATTGGCATAACAATACTTTTTTCTTTAGAGCTGAGAAGAACATGTTATCTTACCTTAGTTCGGGAGCTGTTTTAGCAACGAAGTTCTCTTGGGTATGAAAAAAGATCATGTTTAATAAACTTAGTGCTTGGGATGTACCTGGTGATCAAAAAGTGTCCATTTGTTATTCATTTTATCAAAAGTCTCAATTCATTGTGGGTATAACCGTGAAATGATTTTACCTTTTCAAGTTATGCTCTGCCTCTGGGTCATGGGCTCCTTTGAGGCATTTCAGTGCAATTCCACAACTTTAAAGGCACATAGTTATTAAACTAGTCCATTGGTCATGTTTTTAAATGGAGCTTCTCTAGTGGCTCAGACGGTAAAACATGCCTGCCGCGCAGGAGACCTGGGTTCGATCCCTGGTTTGGGAAGATCCCTTGGAGAAGGGAATGGCAACCCACTCCAGTATTCCTGCCTGGATGGAGAATTCCATGGACAGAGGAGCCTGGTGGGCTATAGCCCATGGGGTCACAAAGAGTCAGGCATAACTGAGTGACTAATACACACACACATAGACACAGCAATCATGTTTTAAGTATTGCTGCTGTTGTTTAGTCACTCAGTTGGGTCTGACTCTTTGTGACCCCATGGACTGGAGCCCACCAGGCTCCTCTGTCCATGAGATTTCCCAGATAAAAATATTGCAGTGTGTTGCCATTTCCTTCTCCAGGGGATCTTTCCGACCCAGGTATTGAACCCAAGTCTCCTGCATTGGCAGGTGGATTATTATCTGTCTGAGTCACCAGGGAAGCTCCATTTAAAAATAATAAACTCATATACATTCAAAAGTAAAAATATATTCATATTAAACACATCCTTGACCCAAATCTGTGGTCATATCCTTGCCCAAACAAGTAAGAGCTTTGCCTCTAGCTGCTTGCTGCTGGTAGTGCTGGTGGTGGGCAGGGTGGTGGTACGGGGAATCGTAGTGGTTGTGGGTGGTGGTGGTAGAAACCGGAGCAGTGGTTTGTAGCCTGGCTTTCTGGAGTGGACAGAGAGCACACAGTGGACAGTATCTGAGGCACCTCCCCTCACCCCTGCCTTCTCACTGCTTCCCTTATGGGGCTGGGGTGGGAAACAAGTAGGAAAGGCAGAGATCTCCATATAGAATGGGCTGTAATGAAGTAGCAGCTTGTGCCTGGTACCTGTACATTTGCATTTTGTGTTAACAGCCAAACGCTGTTCCTTCTGAGGTATCTTGGTCGATTCTTTGAAGGGTGCTTATGGGGACCTCCTCTTTGCCCAGTCCCTAGTATGAAGGGTCTGGCTTGGACTCCAGCCCCAATGGCTTCAGCCTCTGCCACTTGACTTGGGGTCCACATCACTCGGAGTCCCATCAACAGTTAGGTGATCGTTCAGTGCAGTAAGCCGATGGGAGATGACTCAGGCACACAGACCTCTTCAGCAGTGTCTTCACCCACAGACACTAAAGAATCCTTGTTGCTCCAAAGAGTGGAAATGAGGTTATCTCTCCCAGACAAGTCCTCCCTCAGATCTATCATCTGTCTCTGAAGTGGCATCAGGTACTTGGCCACCCCAATCCCCAGTGCCCTCTTAGATAAGGTATTTATCTATAGCCCCAGTGTAGTTGAGGAAGAGAGGTTGAGAATCCTTGACCTTTATGATCATCTTTCTTTGGTTTTCAGGAGGTAAAGGAAGAGAATAGACTCATTTCAATAAAGCTGCTGCCGCTGCGTGGTCACTTCAGTTGTGTCCGACTCTGTGTGACCCCATAGACGGCAGCCCACCAGGCTCCCCCGTCGCTGGGATTCTCCAGGCAAGAACACTGGAGTGGGTTGCCATTTCCTTCTCCAATGCATGAAAGTGATAAGTGAAAGTGAAGTCTCCCGGTCATGCCTGACTCTTAGCGACCCCATGGACTACAGCCTACCAGGCTCCTCTGTCCATAGGATTTTCCAGGCTATAGCCTCCCAAATCATGACCTCTTCTTTTCCAGTTCCTCTCTTCTTGGTTCTTCCAACATGGCACTTCTTCACAAGCCCAATGGGATGCTGCTGTCTCTTCAACAACTTTGGCTTTGACTCAGAATATGGGGACTTGCTGGACCTTTTCTTTCATCTCTGGGTCTTAGTTGCCAATTCTGGGTCTCAAAACCTAAAGCCCTACTGTTGCTTTAGTTGTACCTCCCCTAAGTGGAAGTAGGAAATGAAAGGGATAGAGTGCATCGTCTTGAATATCCTAACTATGAAATTTGTAAACCATTTGATAAAGCAGAGGACTAAATTTCCATAAAATAATTTTACAAAGGAAAGTGTAATGCTATATATTATAAACCTGGGACTACAAATGCATTGGATTGTGCTCCAAGCACCATCAGAGTAGGTGTTACTTACTGCTTAATTGTTCTTCATTTACTGGGTGTTCTAGGCTAAGGTCTGTGCTGTCTCTCATTGTTATAACATATTGCAAAGGGAGTATTATCAATTCTACCCATTCTGTGAATGAAGAAATAAAAATTTAGAGAAGTCAAGTGGTTGTCCCAATAATGCAAAACTTTCAAAGTGACATTGTCAGGACTTGAATATGAATATTCTCATTCTAACATTTGTATTGGCATTTGCTGAAAAGTCTGCCGGCTGTGACCGGTGCACATAGCGCGGCTGAGAGGAGCTACCCCAGGTCCGAGGTCAGGGGCAGAAGCCGGGAGGACCCCATGCCCAAGGGGCGGTGACCAAGAGGAGCTACCCCAGGTCCGAGGTCAGGGGCAGAAGCCGGGAGGACCCCATGCCCAAGGGGTGGCGACCAAGAGGAGCTACCCCAGGTCCGAGGGCAGGGGCGGTGGCCGAGAGTGCCGGGCTGCGACAGTGCAGGAGCAGCCGAGAGGAGCTACCCGATGTCCAAGGCCAGGGGCGGTGGCTGGGAGGAGCAACCCCATGTCCAAGGAGCAGTAGCTGCAGGGGCGCAGGAGGGCCTAGAGGAGCTATTCCATATTCAAGGTCAGGAGGGACGGTGGTGAGGAGATACCCCTCAAACAAGGTAAGGAGCAGCGGCTGTGCTTTGCTGGAGCAGCTGAGAGATACCCCACGTCCAAGGAAAGATAAACCCAAGTAAGATGGTAGATGTTGCAAGAGGGCATCAGAGGGCAGACACATTGAAACCATAATCACAGAAAACTAGTCAATCTAATCACACTAGGACCACAGCCTTGTCTAACTCAATGAAACTAAGCCATGCCCGTGGGGCCACCCAAGATGGGCGGGTCATGGTGGAGAGGTCTGACAGAACATGGTCCACTGGAGAAGGGAATGGCAAACCACTTCAGTATTCTTGCCTTGAGAACCCCATGAACAGTATGAAAAGGCAAAATGATAGGATATTGAAAGAGGAACTCCCCAGGTTGGTAGGTGCCCAATACGCTACTGGAGATCAGTGGAGAAATAACTCCAGAAAGATTGAAGGGATGGAGCCAAAGCAAAAACAATACCCAGTTGTGGATGTGACTGGTAATAGAAGCAAGGTCCGATGCTGTAAAGAGCAATATTGCATAGGAACCTGCAATGTCAGGTCTATGAATCAAGGCAAATTGGAAGTGGTCAAACAGGAGATGGCAAGAGTGAATGTCGACATTCTAGGAATCAGTGAACTAAAATGGACTGGAATGGGTGAATTTAACTCAGATGACCATTATATCTACTACTGCGGACAGGAATCCCTTAGAAGAAATGGAGTAGCCATCATAGTCAACAAAAGAGTCTGAAATGCAGTACTTGGATGCAATCTCAAAACTGAAAGAATGATCTCTGTTCATTTCCAAGGCAAACCTTCAATATCACAGTTATCTAAGTCTATGCCCCAACCAGTAACGCTGAAGAACCTGAAGTTGAATGGTTCTATGAAGACCTACAAGACCTTTTAAAACTAACATCCCAAAAGGATGTCCTTTTCATTATAGGGGACTGGAATGCAAAAGTAGGAAGTCAAGAAACACCTGGAGTAACAGGCAAATTTGGCCTTGGAATGTGGAATGAAGCAGGGCAAAGACTAATAGAGTTTTGCCAAGAAAATGCACTGG
>SJYT01003106.1:563864-634246 GCA_006410635.1 Cephalophus harveyi
TGATGGACAGGGAGGCCTGGCATGCTGCGATTCATGGGGTCGCAAAGAGTCAGACATGACTGAGCGACTGAGCTGAACGTTTGTATTATATGTTATAGTTCACAAAATACTTTTACTAACTGTGTCGGGGTGGTCTAAACTGTGGTATCAAGTAGACACAAGCCTGAACTCAACACAATAGCATTTCTTTCTCTCTCCAATGGCAGCCTTGGGCATTTTTGTCGGTCAGGGGCTACTCTCCTCCATGTTGTCATGAAGGTTCCCTTCCTCTGAGGCTCTGCTGTCCTCTAGAAGGTTTTTTTTCCCCTTTAAGTGAGGTTTATTAAGCTATAATTTACATATAGTGAATTTCTTCCTTTTCAGGCATACAGTCAGTGAGTTTTGATGAATACATACAATGCATGACGACCGTTACATGTGAGATCTAGAATGTGTCCATCAGTCCTGAAGCAGTTTGTGCCACTTTGCAATCAATCTCCTTCCCTCCCTCACTGATTTCTGTCCCTATAAATTTTCCCTTTTCCAGAATGTCTTATAGATGGTATCGCATAGTAGACAGCTTTCTGTGTCTGGGTTTTTTTTTTTTTTCCTTAGCATAATCCTACCAGGGTCCTAAATTTTTTGTGTCATAGGTCAATTAGGCAGTCTGTTTGAGCTACCAAACTTCTTTCTTGGAATAATGTTTAAAATGCATGAAATAAATTATTTAAGATTCAGTTCAGTTGCTCAGTCGTGTCCGACTCTGTGACTCCATGGACTGTAGCATGCCAGGCTTCCCTGTCTATCACCAACTCCCAGAGCTTGCTCAAATTCACATCTATTGAGTTGGTGATGCCATCCAATCATCTCATCCTCTGTTGTCCCCTTTTCCTCCTGCTTTAAATTAGGTAATTTAAATTAAATTAAATTAGGTAATTTAAGATCACGTAATGAAAATTAGGGCTTTCCTGGTGGCTTAGTGGTAAAGAATCCACCTGCTAATGCAGGAGACATGGTTTCAATCCCTGGGTCAGGAAGATCCCCTGGCAAAGGAAATGGCAACCCACTCCAGTATTCTTGCCTGGAGAATCCTGTGGACAGAGGAACCTGGTGGGCTATAGTTTTCCATGGGGTCACAAAAGAGTCAGACATGACTTAGCAACTAGGCAACAATGACAATTATGTTGAAATATAATCATTAAATTATTAAAAGAGCTAATTTGTGATATAGTGGTAAATATGCTGTTAACTAGTACATTAAATACAGGAGAAGGCAATGGCAACCCACTCCAGGACTCTTGCCTGGAAAATCCCATGGATGGAGGGGCCTGGTAGGCTGCAGTCCACGGGGTCGCACAGAGTTGGACACGAATGAAGCGACTTAGCAGCAGCAGTAGCAGTACATTAAATTAGAAGGTCTTACAGTGTGTTTAATAATGACTATACTATCAAAATAGTGACAAGCATACATTGTATGTCAGATTTCTCCAGCAGCTGTAGTATTGGTGACTTTTACTGCTCATAGAACTGTGCTTTGTTGCCTACATTAACAATGAAAGAAAATGCTACATTTCAAATAGAGGTTAGTGGAAACAAAGATTTCAAGGTTTTCCTCATGTAAATAATAGATTCCCTGAATTCTATCTGTGGATCCTTTGAGCTCCATGTACCCCAGGGTAAGAATTCCTGCATCTAGGGCTTCATGATCATTTACAAGCAGCCTGCAGAACGGGGAAGGCTTGGAGGAGCAGCTGTGGGAGGTTTTCCCAGCCTGTCCTGGGAGAGGCTTGCATCACTTCTGCTCACATGCTGTTGTAGAGAACTTAGTCAGATGGCTCCACCTATCTGTAAGAAAGACCAGGAAATTTTGCCTAGCTTTGTACCCAGAGATGAGCTGGGTGGATTTTGGTGGCTAGCCTGTGGTTTTTGTCCCTTGAACCTTACTGAACTTAACCCTTATAGGAGACCACTTTACAGTACCATCATACTGACAAAAGCATGGTTTTGAGAAGTTTAATAATAATCTAATTTAGTTAGTAAACCAGAAACTCAAGACACAAATCTGGATCTTTTCATTCCAAATCCTACGATGTTTGCATTATGTATTGGTGTCCTGATACCATGTAATAAGGACCATTACAAAGATCTACCTGTATGAAAATATTGTGCCCTGGTCTATGGAGTCCTTGCCTTTGAGTTTAATGCTTTGTGGCTACCATCTTGAAACTCTGTAATAATTTTGTCTTTGAATTCGTGGTTTGGAAGTGAAGTCTGTTGGGACAACGAAACATCCTCTGGGGACTTGGAGCTTTAGTTCACACACAGTGCCACCTGCCCTTCTCTGCCCTGGGGGAGGGTCTTGACTGCCTGTTCCCTGCCCCTTGGTGCCCTGGGTGTGCTCTGCCCTAATGCCTCCCTCTGCCTGGCCCAGCAATGTGGTATCTTGGGAGGTGGCAGCAACCTGTACATTTGGAAGGTGACTGGAGGAGTCCTGTTGAACATCCCCAATCCAGGTGTTGACTATGTACTGGCATGGAGGCTATAATCCTTTGGAGCTTTCCTGTCCCCTGTGAATTGGGATACTGGTTCTGGGGCTCTGCATTTTCACATTGCACTGATCCTCCAAATTATGTAGCCATCCCTTCTTGAAAATCCCAGAAGAAGCCACGATGCTGAATTATACAACAGATACATCTGCCGTTATTTGAGAAGTTTTTTTTTCAGCATAGATTTTCTTACAAGAGATGAAAAGATTCTTTTCTGTCTCCCACAACCACATTATTGTGGATCAAATTCTTTAATTTTGCAAATTGTGATGAGAGATGGCATTTTAGAGAGTCTGAGCCTGAGAAAATTCAAAACTGGCCTATTTCTGCAGATGAATTTCTCATAACACATCCTGAATGGTTGTGACAGGATGGGTCACACAGCAAGGTTGGCAGAGTATTTACGAGACCCCAGAGAATCCTCCTCAGAAAAGGCAGATAAGATAAGGAAGAGCCTGAGGCAGGTGCTTCAAGGGCAGGAAACGAGGTGAGGAAGAGGAAGGAATAGTCAAAAGGCAGTTCTCCTTTACTTCATAATTTTGCTTGGGTTGGGTTTTGCTTTGAAAAGTCTTAATCTTGAGGAAAATGGCAGTGGGAAGCTGAGGTGTACATCAGCAATGTTTATATGCTCAAATCTAAAAGTAACAATTTCTTTTTCTTTTTTTTTTTTGCTATAAAGTAGGTCCTTGTTGGACTTCCCTGGTAGCTCAGCTAGTAAAGAATCTGCTTGCAGTGTGGAATACCTGGGTTTGATCCCTGGGTTGGGAAGATCCCCTGGAGGAGGGCATGGCAATCCACTCCAGTATTCTGGCCTGAACAGTCCCCACGGACAGAGGAGCTTGGTGGGTTATAGCCCCCCTCGCAACCATAATTTGTGCTCTAAGTAAAAGTAACAATTTCTTGACACTGTAAAGTTTGGCTGGTGATTTTACATATTCTTCTATGACAAGTAGTTGTATCTCTATTGCTATTATATCATGTCTCATTAAAAATGCTAAAAATGACTTATAGACACTTACAGTTGTCCAAGACCTGTGGTATTTTTCTTCCTCAAAATCAAGAAGGAAAATAAGCTGGAGGACTTAGAAATTGAAACTAGAAGTCACAGTTGCCATACCACTCATCAAAACCACTCTTTAACTTCCTTTCCCATAGCCATGATTTCACAGGCCAAGCGTTATTGCTTTAAGTAAAAATGTAAATGCCATAGGTTGAATTGGTCCCTCCACCAGCCCACCTACACCCCTCCCCAACCCCTCCAGAATTATATGTTGAAGTCCTAATCCATAGTACCTCAGAATGTGACCTTATTTATTTATTCAGTTTTTAAAAATTGTTGAACTAAAAAAATGTACCTGATTTGCAATGTTGCATTAATTTCTGCTGTACAGCAATGATTCAGTTATATGTATACATACCTTTTTATATTTTCTGTTATGATTTATCTCAGAATATTGAATACAGTTCCCTGTACTATACAGTAGGGCCTTGTTGTTCATCCATTCTATGTATAATAGCTTACATCTGCTAACCCTAACCTCCCACTCCATCCCTCCCCCAACCCCCTCCCCCTTGGCAACCACAAGTCTGTTCTATATAAGCGTGTGGCCTTATTTAGAAATAGAGTGTTGCAGAGTAACAGTTAAGATGAGGTCCTCCTGGAGCAGGGTGGATCCCTAATCCATTATGACTTGTGTTCTTATGGAAAGGGGGAATTTGGACACAGAGACATGCACACAGGGAAAACACCATGCAGAGACTGCTTCTATGACCCAAAGAATTATCAGGAGCTAGGAGGAAGATCTGAAACAGATGCCTCCCTACTTTCTTCAGAGGGAGTATGATCCTGCTGACACCTTGATCTTCTAGCCTCCAGAACCACGAGACAATAGTTCTATTGTTTAAGCTACTCAGTTTGTTGTTATTTGTGTGACAGCCCTAGAAAACTAACTGAGTAAGCAAAAGAATTGCTGGATCTGTACCATCGGAAGTCATATATCACTTGTTTTTTAGTTGCTCAGTCTGAAGAGTCTGACTCTTGCAGCCCATGGACTGTAGCCCACCAGGCTCCTCTGTCCATGGAATTCCCCAGAAAAGACTACGGGAGTAGGTTGCCATTTCCTTCTCCGAGGGATCTTCTGACCCAGGGACTGAGTCCACATCCCCTGCAGTGTAGGTGGATTCTTTCCTACCGAGCCAACAGGGAAGCCCATAAAGATACTCCATTTTATTAATAAGTGACTGGTCAGAACAGAGAAAAGAAACAGAAAGCAGGCGTTACCGAGGTGCACTGAGTAAACCAGCAAGGTTACGTTATTAAAACTTTCTTTCTTCTATTCTTCTTTTATTTTTGGCCATGAAGTGCAGCTTGTGGGATCTTAGTTCAATGACCAGGAATTGAACTCGCACCCTCTCAGTGGAAAAGCAGAGTCTTAACCACTAGTCTGTCACAGAAGTCCCAAACTGGCACCTTTAATCAAGTTCAGTTCAGTTCAGTTGCTCAGTCATGTCCAACTCTTTCCGACCCCATGAATTGCAGCACGCCAGGCCTCCCTATCCATCACCAACTCCCGGAGTTCACTCAAACTCACGTCCATCGAGTCAGTGATGCCATCCAGCCATCTCATCCTCTGTCGTCCCCTTCTCCTCCTGCCCCCAATCCCTCCCAGCATCAGAGTCTTTTCCAATGAGTCAACTCTTTGCATGAGGTGGCCAAAGTACTGGAGTTTCAGTTTTAGCATCATTCTTTCCAAAAAACACTCAGGACTGATCTCCTTTAGAATGGACTGGTTGGATCTCCTTGCAGTCCAAGGGGTTGTCAGCCAGCAAATGACCCCCCAAAACTTTAAAACCTTTTATTTTAGTTATAATTCTTAATGAATCACAGAATCCTCTGTCTGAAAGAAACAAAGAAACCCAGTACATCCAGTCTTCTCCTCTGTCCATTTCTAACTGAAACAGACATGTATTTTTCTTCGTGACTATTTCCCATGAAAATATTTTATGGTCTTTCTGAGGAATCTCTTTCTTTTGGCCATCTTGAGTAACGTATTCCATGCTACATAATTTATATTTACTACCTCCCCCAAATAATTTGAAGCAGTTGATGACTCCTTTCTCTCCAGTCTGGAATGTCATAGCCATATTGGTGACTGGATCAATGATACAATATTCACTGAACAGTTCACATGGACCAATGTAACTCTCATAGCCATTAATGCCCCATGATATTATAAGAGATGTCTTGATATTGGGTATAATTTAACTTCATTGAATCATATATTAAAATTGAAATACAATGGGAGGATTCCGAGACAGAAAGCAAGAATGCATCAAGCCTCTATGTTTTCTAGTTCATATAGCAGCAACTGGGTTCTCATTCTAAGACCTGCCTTTATTAGCTAGAAGTTGCAAGGACCAAGACCACAGTTGAGCAATCATGCTACTTGGAAAAAATCACATAAAGTTAGGATATAAAGGAATTACATTCTTAAGTTATTAAGCCACTCCCCAACTATACATTTGATGTCTTTGTACATTATACTATTATGCTGTTAATCCCCTAAGTTCCCAGAAGACTTTTAGTGATAAAAGATTAATTTAATGATACTTGGCACCATGGGGAAGCCTGGGGGGCACTGGCCACGTTTGCACTAGATTTCAAAGAAAACCAGAAAGTCTGTTGCATTTGTCTTGAGTCAGCACATGAGCTTCTCTCAGTCAATTATCTGCACAATATCTGCAGTTTATAGAGACCAAACATGATCATGTTACCTCCCACCTTGCTTTAAATATTTATAGTTAGCGATAATTAAAATAACATTTAAATTTGTCCCTTAAATCATGAGTTTTATCATCTTCCTCATTTTGAGGCTGAGGCTCAAGGTTTACAGCTCTGGAGATGAAAAGGAAGTTAACTGACTTCTTTAATCTTGAAAGCAGGCTTAGGCTAGAGATGATGATCTGAATTCCTTCAGTGTATCACAGACCAAGCCTATTCACTTGAGAGCATAGAACCTGATGTAGGGAAGATAGTCAGGCCTTGAGCTTGCTGACCAGGGTGGATGAGGTTATGATGCAGAGCAGTGGATCTCAACCCTTTCAAATCCAATGTCCTGTTTCCACAGCTAATGTTTCATAATGCCTTCTTTATTATCCTGAATTGGGAGTCATAGGTAATATAGATTATATCCACATAGAATTCAAAAAAACCAATATAATCACATAGGTATAATATAAAGGGGAGACAAAGGAGAAGTAATTTATTATGAAATAATATCTTTCCATATATAAATGCCTGGGCATGTCTAGACTAGAAGATATCCTGGAGGGGTCAGATGCTTGAGTTTCATTATAATGAAAAAGTTTGAATTTGAGAGAAGTAAGAAATTCCTCTGTACAAGAAATACCAGAAAATGAAAGAGCAAAAGTCCAAGTAGAAATGAAAATATCAACTAGAATGAGGATGTGTAATATAGACCAGGATCAGACTAATTTGTATATGATGAGAGAAAGAGGGAAATAACTGTGACTGAAGTGTAGGTAAGAGCCAAGACAAATTACTACAGTTCAAATGGAGAAAATGAGGAAGAACTATATTCATGCAAATGAATTTGGTCTTATTTGTTAGTACAGTGTATAATACTTGCCTTCATTGTAACATCAGACAGATAGTGATGAAATAGTGCACAAACATGTACACACACACACACAAAACTTGTCTCCTGTCTTAAAATCTCAGTGCACCTAATCTTTGGTATTTAAAAAGCTTTGGATATTATATCCTTAGACAGGTAAAGAGGAAGAAAACAGATTGGAAAATAATACTATATTGGAAGAGACTACCAAGAGGGTTGTTTGCCAAGCTTCTGGGAACATAAAATAAGACTGAAAGATGACAGACCATTGTAAAGTAATTTTAATATTTAGTTTTTGCAGATAATGAACAGATCTTGCTAAGCTTCCAAACATAACATGCTGTGGTCCATACTCAATTTACCTGGTAGTCATATTCCTTGAATTCAGTATATTAAAATTATGCAAAAATATTTCATGATTATATGTGACCTGGAGTTAAATTCTAAGCTCAGATAATTATAACCATTTTTTTCACCTTTAAGAAAGTCTAGAATATTCAAAAGGTGAGCATGGTACTTCTCCAGAGAAGATATACAAATGGCCAATGAACCCATTAAAAGATGCTCAACATCATTCGCTATCAGAGTAATGCAAATCAAAACGACAATGAAGGAACTTCCCAGGCACCCAGCAGTTGAGACTCCCAGCTTCCAATTCAGGGGACACGGGTTCCATGCCTTGTTGGGAAACTAAAATCCCACCATGCTGTGTAGTGTGCCCCCCCCCCAACAACAACAACAACAAAAAGTACCCACAATGAGATACCACTGCATGCCAACTAGGATGTTTATAATAACAATAATTAAAAACAAACAATAGCAAATGTTAGCAAGAATATGGAGAAACTAGAACCTTCATTCATTCCTGATAGGATTGAAAAATGGTGCAGCTACTTTGCAAAACAATCCCCAGGCATTTCCTCAAAAACTTACACATAAAGTTACCATGTGACCCAGCTGTTACACTCCTAAGGATATAACCAAGAGAAATGAAAACACATATCTACACAAAAACTTGTATATAAATGTTCTAGCAGCACTATTTATAGTAGCCCCAAATGGAGACAACCCAAATGTCCATCAGCTGATAAAATGGATACATAAACTGTGGTACATCCATACAATAGAATATTATGTGGCAATCAAAAGAAATGAGGTGCACATTACAACATGGATGAATCTTGAAAACATAATGTTAAGTGAAAGAAGCCTGACACATAAGTATCAGTTAAGTTCAGTCGCTCAGTTGTGTCCAACTCTTTGCGACCCCATGAATGCCAGGTCTCCCTGTCCATCACCAACTCCCAGAGTCCACCCAAACCCATGCCCATTGAGTCGGAGATGCCATCCAACCATCTCATCCTCTATTGTCCCCTTCTCCTCCTGCCCTCAATCTTTCTCAGCATCAGGGTCTTTTCAAATGAGTCAGCTCTTTGCATTAGGTAGCCAAAATATTGGAGTTTCAGCTTCAACATCAGTCCTTCCAATGAACACCCAGGACTGATCTCCCCCAGAATGAACTGGTTGGATCTCCTTGCAGTCCAAGGGACTCTCAAGAGTCTTCTCCAACACCACAGTTCAAAAGCATCAATTCTTTGGTGCTCAGCCCTCTTTATAGTACAACCCTCACATCCATACATGACTACTGGAAAAACCATAGCCTTGACTAGATGGACCTTTGTCAGCAAAGTAATGTCTCTGCTTTTTAATATGCTGTCTAGGTTGGTCACAATTTTTCCTTCCAAGGAGTAAGCTTCTTTTAATTTCATGGCTGCAATCACCATCTGCAGTGATTTTGGAGCCCAGAAAAATAAAGTCAGCCACTCTTTCCACTGTTTCCCCATCTATTTGCCATGACACCTAAGTATATGATTCCATTTATAGGAAGTGTCCAGATAGGCAAATACACAAGCAACCTTGAATATTTGTTGAAAGGACTGATGGTGAAGCTGAAGCTCCAATACTTTGGTCACCTGATGGGAAGAGCCAACTCAATGGAAAAGACCCTGATGCTGCAAAAGATTGAAGGCAAAAGGAGAAAGGGGAGGCAGAAGATGAGATGGTTAGATAGATCCCCAACTCAATGGATATGAATTTGAGCAAACTTCATGAGACAGAGAAGAATAAGGGAGCCTGGCAGCCTGCAGTCCATGGAGGAGCAAAGAGCTGGACACGACTTAGTGACTGAAGAGCAAAAACAACATAGACAGAAAGTAGGTCTGTGGTTGCCAGAGGCTGGGGGAGAGGGGAACGGAGAAGAACTGCTAGTGGGTATAGGACTTCTTTTTGGAATGGTGAAAAAGGTCTGAAATTAGATAGTGATGATGGTGGCACATCTCTGTGAACATACTAAAACCCACTGAATTGTTCATTCTAACAGGATGATTATATCAGTTATGCAATGTGAACTATATCTCAATTTAAAAATATATGTGTATGTGTACATATACATATATACACATTGTATACACATACTTAATGAGATGACCTTCTGTTTTGTGTGCATGTTTTGAGTGTAGTGCTTAAATCTCTAATTTCTACACACTGAGATGTTTTACTTTGCTTTGAAGGCTAAAGGACCACTACTCATGGCCTTCAAGGGTCTTTCTATCCTCACCTCACACCATGCCCCTGCCTTCATTTTCCATGAGATTTTTGCACCTGCCAGACCCTACTCCTTTAGCCTCACTTCACCTGAGTAATTCTTTTTTTTTTTTTTTAATCAGGGATGCACAGAAGACTTGTACTTGCTTGCTTATTTATTTTTGGCTACTCTGGGTCTTCACTGCTGCTCATAGACTTTCTCTAGTTGTGGCCAGTGGGGTCTCCTCTCTCATTGCTGTGCGTGGACTTCTCATTACGGTGGCTTCTCTTCTTGCAAAGCACAGGTTCTGGGCACGCGGGCTTCAGTAGTTGTGGTGCAGGGGCTTAGCTGCTCTGAGGCATGTGGGATCTTCTTGCCTCAGGGATTGAACCCATGGCCCCTGCACTGGCAGATGGTTTCTTAACCTCTGGACCACCAGGGAAGTTCTGAGTAATTCTTTGTCACTCTTTGTGTATGTGTGTGCTCAGTCATGTCTGACTCTTGGCATCCCCATGGACTGTAGCCCTCCAGGCTCCTCTGTCCATGGGATGCTTCAGGCAAGAACACTGGAGTGGGTTGCCATACCCTCCTCCAGAGAATCTTCCTGATCCAGGGATCGAACTCACATCTCTGACATCTCCTGCATTGGCAGGCAGAGTCTTTACTACTAACATCATCTGGGAAGCCTCAGTTCTTTGTCACATCCTTTAGCAAGTCTTCCCTGAGCTCCCTGACAAGGTCAGACCCTTCTATATACTCTCTCATAATACCATACCTCTTATGCCGCTTGTCACATTATACATATTATATTTGCATTTGAATGGGTGGCCTTTGGCCTTTGGATTAATATCTGTCTTTTCAGTTACATTGTTCTACTTGAGGGGTAGTGTGATCATGTCTGGTCTTGCTTATACCTATGTACCTTGGGACAGTATCTGATGTTCAGTGTCTGATCTGTTTATATAGATGAGAAAATGTTTATTGAATGAGTTAACAAGTGAGTCATGTTCTTTTTATTTAATCTTTGATATACCATTTCTGGATTTATTTCCGCTTCTGCCCATTTGTTCATTCATTCTAAAATGTTCCTTGGGTGCCTACTGTGTGCCAGACCATATACTGTTGCCTGTGACTCATGAAATGATAACTGGTTTAATCAACTATGGTTAAAAAGGCAGGAGTCATTTTACCTGCAAACAATTCTGAATAGGCCTGAAAGAATGTAGGAATTCATCTCATAATGTGGCTTTGTATATCAGTTCAGTTTACTTGCTCAGTCATGTCCGACTCTTTGCAGTCCCATGGATTGCAGCACACCAGGCTTCCCTGTCCATCACCAACTCCTGTTCATCGAGTCAGTGATGCCATACAACCATTGCATCCTCTGTCGTCCCCTTCTCCTCCTGCCTTCAATCTTTCCCAGCATCAGAGTCTTTTCAAATGAGTCAGTTTCTCACATCAGGCGGCCAATGTATTAATTAGAGCTTCAGCTTCAGTGTTAGTCCTTCCAATGAATATTCAAGACTGATCTCCTTTAGGATGGACTGGTTGGATCTCCTTGCATCCAAGTGACTCTCAAGAGTCTTCTCCAACACTGGAGTTCAAAAGCATCAATTCTTCAGCGGTCAGCTTTCTTTATGGTCCAACCCTCACACCCATACATGACTACTAGAAAAACCATATCTTTGACTACATGGACGTTTGTTGGCAAAGTAATGTTTCTGCTTTTTAATATGCTGTCTAGGTTGGTCATAGCTTTTCTTCCAAGGAGCAAGTGTCTTTTAACTTCATAGCTTTGTATATGGCAGCAACTTAAAGCTTCCTAGATTCTCCCTTCAGAATTTTGATGTTATTCTTGGTAATGTCACTCAACTAAATCACATGACTTAATCTTGTTAACTTTTTTTTTAGCTTCTAATGCTTATCTAGACCATAGTACCTAACTGAAAACTGCAAAACATCAGCTAATTAATTTTCATAAGTGACTTTGATTATTCAAATAATAATATTCTCTTAATGAGCCACATTTTATGCAAATTAATTTGCCAATATAAATTAATCATAGCAAAGAATATTCTTTCATATTATGCATATTTGTACTAACTCCATAAATATACATGTACTTTGTTAGAAATATGATTTCTCAAATTATGTATGAGGGCTTCCCTGGTGGCTCAGATGATAAAGAATCTGCCTGCCAGTGCAGGAGACCCAGGTTCAATCCTTGGGTCTGGAAGATCCACTGGAGTAGGAAATGGCAATTCACTCCAGTATTCTTGCCTGGGAAATTCCATGGATAGAGGAACCTGGCAAGTCACAGTCCATAGAGTTGCAAAGAGTCAGACATGACTGAGTGACTAACACATCACACAAATTATGTATTGAATAAATTAAGTCCTTCTAAATTAATAATCATATTTCTGCTGAATGTTTAATAGAAGGAAATATTTTTTCTCTTTCGATTAATTTGACATTTTTAATCAGAAAGTAGATTAATGCAAGCTTATGCATGGAAACAGTAGACTTCATGTGATCTGCAGGGAGACAGTGATTATACTAGACTGCATAAACTTCATGAGAGTAGAGATCACATTTGTTGTTGTTGTTCATCATTATATCTCCCACCCCAAACTCTAGCACTGTTATTGGCATATGGCAGGTGCTCAATAAATAGCTGTTACATGAGTGAATCAAAATACTTTAATTCTGTCGTTGATATTTTTAGAGGGTCAACTAATGGTGCCTGACCACAGTGTTGGCATTAACAGGTCAAGTTGTTGATTTGTGTCTCCATTTATGAAAGAAATTGGTGAGTAAAATTGTATATTCTTGCTTGGAATTAGTAAAATTATATCTTCTTACTTGGGATTATTTCACTTGTATAGTCTTACTCGAAATTAGTGGAATATTCTCACTTGGAACTGGACTTAAGGGTGAGAAGAATCTGATTCCTTATTGCATGGTTCATGTGGGAAAAGTTCATTCCAATTTACTGTATTTGGAACTCTGAGTTCTGAGGCATGAGGTTTGGTTCAATCACCAGTCATTTGTGCACAGTGTCTGGATTGGAAATCACTGCAGAATCATCTTTTTAAACCCAGTCTTCCATCTAAAGTTTGAATCTCCTTTACAATATTTCTGCCAAGGGCCTCACCAAACTTTGAACATTTCCAAGTGATAGGGAATTTAACAGCTCCTGAGACAATTCCTTCCAGTTAAGGACAATTTGCTTAAAAAATTCTTTATTCTATCATATTGAAATTGGCCTTCCTGCACTTCTCACACCCAGCAAAGATGGGTATATAGAACACCTGTTTTTCCTCTTCCATCTGACAACCCATATGTGTTTTTTAAATTTTATGTGTGTAAGTATGGAGAAAGAAATGGCAATCTGCTCCAGTATTCTTGCCTGGAAAAGCCCATGGACAGAGGAGCCTGGCAGGCTACAGTCCATAGTGTTGCAAAGAGTCGGACCTGACTGAAGCGACTTAGTATTATGTATCTATGTACGTATTTTGTTTTTAGCCGTGCTGGGTCTTTGTTGCTGCATGAAGGCTTTCTCTAGTTGCAGCAACTGGGGACTACTCTCTAGCTGTGGTGCGTGGGCTTCTCACTGTGGTGGCATCTCTTGTTGCACAGCATGGGCTCTAGGGCATGCAGGCTTCAGGAGTTGCGGTGCACAGGCTTACTTGCCCCACAGCAAGTGGAATCTTCTTAGACTAGGGATCAAATCCATGTCCCCTGCATTGGCAGGTGGATTCTTAACCACTGGACCATTAGGGAAGTCCACCCTAGTATATATTTGGAGTCTTTGGTGGCTAAGCAAAATTTCCCCAGTTTGTATGAATTCTCCACATAGGACATGATTTCACATCTCTTCCCTTCCCTGATCATTCTCCCAGTGAATGTGCCTCTATTTGTTTGGGTCTCTTTTGAAGTGTAGTGTCCAGACAAATCCCAATATTTTAAATGTGATTTATGTGTAGCAACTACACTCTTGTGAAATATTGGATTTGTAGATAGTCAGGAGTGTCCTAGATATTTTCTCCTGGGATTGTAGTGACAATTCCTATGAATCTACAATAACATTTCTGTCTCCCAAATGTAAGCATCAGAGCCAGAGCATTTTAGACTTGGCAAAGTGATTTTTTTCCCTTAGATCACATAAAAAGCAATGGGAAACTAACAAAGAATCTCAAAAATATACAAACAGCTCATGAAACTCAATACCAGAACAATAAATGATCCATGAAAAAACAGACCAAAAAACTAAACAGACATTTCTCCAAAGAAGACATACAGATGTCTAACAAACACATGAAAAAATGCTCAACATCACTCATTGTCAGAGATATGCAAATCAAAACCACAATAAGGTACCATCTCATGCCAGTCAGAATGGCTGCTATCAAAATATCTATAAACAATAAATGCTGGAGAGGATGTGGAGAAAAGGGAACCCTCTTACACTGTAGGTGGGAATCCAAACTAGTACAGCCGCTATGGAAAACAGTGTGGAGATTCCTTAAAAAACTGGAAATAGAACAGCCATATGACCCAGCAATCCCACTGCTGGGCATACACACTGAGAAAACCAGAATTGAAAGAGACACGTGTATCCCAATGTTCATCACAGCACTGTTTACAATAGCTGGGACATGGAAGCAACCTAGATGTCCATCAGTAGAGGGATGGATAAGAAAGCTGTGGTACACATACACAATGGAATATTACTCAGCTATTAAAAATAATGCATTTGAATCAGTTCTAATGAGGTAGATAAAACTGGAGCCTATTATACAGAGTGAAGTAAGTCAGAAAGAAAAACACTCATACAGAATATTAACACATATATACGGGATTTATAAAGATGATAATGACGACCCTATATGTGAGAAAGCAAAAGAGACTCAGATATAAAGAACAGACTTTTGGACTCTGTGGCTGAAGGTGAGGGTGGGATGATTTGAGAGAATAGCATTGTAACATGTATATTATCATATGTGAAACAGATCACCAGCCCAAGTTCGATTCATGAAACAGGACCCTCAAAGCTGGTGTATTGGGACAACTCAGAGGGATGAGATGGGGAGGGAGGTGGGAGGGGGGTTCAGGATGGGGGACACATGTACACCCATGGCTGATTCATGTCAATGTATGGCAAAAGCCACCAAAATGTGGTAAAGTAATTAGCCTCCAATTAAAATAAATAAATTAAAAAAACAATAAAGAATATGTATCTCCTTTCATCTCCATGATCAAGGAACATAAGAAGGCTAGTGTTTTTATTTTTCTTACTTTTGCTCTGCTTGTAAGTGAGATAATGAATCTAAAGTGCTTGGAATGGTGTCTGGTCCAGATTCAACAAATCTTAGCTAACTTTTCCTTTCCCTTCTCTACCTCTTTATATTTTTTCTTGGATTTTTCCCTTTCTCTTTTAACACAACAATGATGTAGAAATGAACAAGAAGATTATAAAGTATCTTCTATAGACTCTTTTTAAAAAAATTCCCAGAAGACATGAGTGCTTTGTTTTCTTTAAGTAAAATCCTAAGGGACAGTTAGATGAGATAGAAATGTTTCAAATGTTTTCAGAATAAAATATAGCACAAGCAATCTTTGCACATTCATTTTATTCATTTAGTTGACTTATGCACTATTTTGCATCTTCATTCATCTGGCAGAGTTTTTTGTACAGAAATGAGCTTCCTAAGACTAGAAAGACAGGATTGAAAAATGAGAGGTTTCAATTATTAGAGAAATGCAAATCAAAACTACAGTGGAATACCACCTCACACCAGTTAGCCATCAATAAATTCTACAAATAACAAATGCTGAAAGGTTTGCGGAGAAAAGAGAACACTCCTGTACCGTTGATAGAATGTATGTTGGTGCAGTCACTATGGAAAATAGTATGGAGGGGCCTCAAAAAACTGAAGATAGAGCTACTATATGACTCTGCAATCCCGCTCCTGGGCATATATCCAGATGAAACTGTAATTCAAAAAGATACATGTACTCCTATGTTCATGACAGCACTATTTACAATAGTCAGGACCTAAATGTCCACCAACAGATGAATAGATAAAGGCGATGTGGTACATATATACAATGGAATATTATTACTCAGACATAAAAAAGAATGAAATAATGCCATTTTCAACAACATGAATGGACCTAGAGGTTATCATACCGACCAAAATGAGTCAGAAAGAAAAATACAAATACATATGATATCACTTATATGTGGAGTCTAAAATACGACACAAATGAATCTAAGAAACAGAAACATACGCACAGACATGTGGTTGCCAAGGGGCAGGGGGTGGGAAGAGGATGGAATTGGGAGTTTGGGATTAGCAGATGAAACTGACATATATGGAATGAATAAACAGAAGATCCTACTGTATAGCACAGGGAACTATATTCAATATCCTGTGATAAACTTTAATTAAAAAATATATATGTATAACTGAATCACTTTGCTATACAGCAGAAATTAACACAACATTGTAAATCAACTATTCTTCAATAATATTTTTAAAAGAAGGGTTTCAATTAGATATTTTCTCAGATTATTATATTATAGTTCCCGGTTTCACAAGTGATTAAGAAAACAGAACTAACGTTGATAGGGGAATTTTTGAATATACTACACAATTGTTCCTTTAAAAGTAAAATTCTGAGAAATTTAAAGCAATTTTTTTCCTGTAAATGAAACTGCCATTCTTGACATCTGGCACAGTATCTCCTTTAGTAATAAGATGATTAGAAACACACTGAATTTTGACTAGCGTTTTTATAAAGACATTTATTTTATAAAAGAGAGTGACAATAGATTTAGGTACTCCCCCACAAAGTACTAAGAAGTAAATGTCATTCTATGGCATTGAAATCGATGATGTTAACTCTAGCATCTAGGGGTCACTAGGCAACTTAGTATACTGCCTAGCAACACAGGTTTTAACAAGGATCTTGACACTGTATCCTATGGGGCTTTCTCCCAACTAGAAACTCTTCTGCCTAAGTGGAAAAAATCCTGATGCTCTTTTTCAAAATTGTTACCAACCTAACTTTTCCCTTACTCCATGTATGATCTTTGTAACACAGAAATTGCTTTAATAGTCTGATCACTTGAAAGTATAAGAAACACCCAAGAAAGCTTCCTGATTTTTTGAAAGAGGTCTTACTGGCATAGGCTCTAAATCTAGAGATTTCTCAGATGCAAAATATGCAACTTTCAGTAGGAAAAAATAGAACTTTTGAATGGGAAAAATTAGAGTCAATTTAAGATAAAAATGTGATTATTTTGTAGAAATTATTTTGGAACTTGTTTAAAAATCTCAGATCAATAGAATAACTGTAGATACCAACTGGTTTCTTAAAATGTTCCATTAATACAGTATTTTGTTGTAGTTTATGGGCTGGTAGTTTATGTATTCAACTGGAATTAAGACCTAAGACATACGTATTGACTCAGTTCTCATAAGACAAAAATATACGTTTCTTCTGATACTTTGTTGTTAGAGATGATGCATTATCTCACTTTTCTAGAGATTTTGTATCTGGTATTTTAGATCAAGATCCAAATGAAGTTATATGTAAAAGAGCTAACTTAATTCTGTTCCACAGTTCTGAACTGTAGCCTTATTTTCAGTCTTGCAAGTAAATCTTGGTCATAAGGAGGAGCAGTTGGGAAAATGAATGAAAATCTCAGAATGCCTTTTTGATGATGATATAGTATCACATGAAAAACCCTTCAATGACTAAATCACAGAGCATTTACAAACTGAATCACATAGCATTTACAACATATGATTGAGGATGAATTATTCTGTTCATATATAATAATAGATAATCTATTGGTTGGCTCTCTTAAAGAAATAGGTCTTAGTAAAATTTCAAAATTTCTTGGAAAAAATGATTATTCATAATCTATTATTATAGCTTTCTAATTCAAGTGAGTTAAAAACCTGATGCTGCAAATGCCGCCTCCCCTCTCCCTCCCTGCTTCTTTTGTGTATAGATCTTGTAAATCCATGGTTGTAATCATCTCTCCTGTGCCTGTCTTATGTGATTATCATAAAGCAATACAAGTTTTGCCTGCCACTATTATTACACTGAAAGCTCCTCAATGATTAGACTGTAAACTCCAAGAAGGCAAGAACTTCCTACATTGCTTATGGATGTATTCCTAGTACCTGTGCGTTGGCACTAAAGAAATTTTCGTTGACTAAAGGGAAGAGACTTGGTTACACTCATCCTCGTATTCTCATTTTGACATGACATTTGGAATACCATGGATACGCGGTGAATGCTGATTGAATGGATTTACTGATAATAAATTAACACCCAGGGTAATACATTTTTTTTTCTAACTTTTAATCATGTAAGAGTACACCAAAAAACAATTTATACTTACATGACTGACCACAGTTTCTAATTATATTATAGCACCAATTAACTTTTATTCTCTTTAATTTTGCTTTGAGAGTTTCTAAAACCTAAATAAGATTACTAAGATCATTGTGTGTACTCAGTCATGTCCGACTCTTTGTGACACCATAGACTGTAGCCCGCAAGGCTCCTCTGTTCATGAGATTCTCCAGGCAAGAATATTGGGGTGGATTCCCATTTCCTCCTCCAGGGGAATCTTCCTAACCCAGGGACTGAACCCACATCTCCTGTGTTTCCTACATTGGCAGGCAGATTCTCTTCCACTGAGTCACAAGGGAAGCCCACTAAGATCACTAGTTAAAAGAAATCTCTGTAATATAATCATTGTTATCTATGTGTAAATTACTTATTCATAATAAAAGGAAAAAGAGTAACTATACAGTGGAGAAGCTGAATAACCTCTTAAACCAGTGAGCAAGATTAATATCAAACATATCTGTTCCTCCATGTTCACTGCAGCATTAACTACAATAACCAAGACATGGAGACAACCTAAACCATAGAGATGGTGGGGTGGTGGGTGGGAGAAGAGGTGAGTGAAATGTGTGAAGAGGACAAAAACACAAAAGTACAAACTTTTCATTACAAAATAAGTAAGTCCAGGGGATGTAATGTACATCATGGTGACTACAGTTAATAATACTGTTTTGTATACTTGAAAGTTGGTAAGAGAGTAGATCTTGAGAAATTGTCATTATAAGAAAAAAAGTTTCATAATTCTGTGGTGATGGATGTTAACTAGACTTATTGTGGGGATCATTTTGCAATATATACAAATATATTTGAATCACTATGCTCTATGCCTGAAACTACCATGATGTTACATGTCAATTATATCTTAATTAAAAAAAGAGAAAGAATTACTGGGAGTTCCCTGGTGGTCTCGTGGTTAGTTAGGGCAAGCTATGGTAGTTAGGGAAAAAAAAAAGGATTAGTGGAAACAGTGACAAGTTTTAGTTTCTTAAGCTCCAAAATCACTGCAGATGGTGCCTGCAGCCCTGAAATTAAAATACACTTGTACCTTGGAAAGAAAGCTATGAAAAATCTAGACAGCATACTATAAAGCAGAGACATCACTTTACCAACAAAGGACCACCTTAGTCAAAGCTGTGGTTTTTCCAGTAGTCACTTATGGATGTGAGAGTTGGACCATAAAGAGGGCTGAGTGCTGAAGAACTGTGGTACTGGAGAAGACTCTTGAGGGTCCCTTGGACAGCAAGGAGATCAAACTAGTCAATCCTAAAGGAAATCAACCCTGAATATTGATTGGAAGGACTGATGCTGAAGCTGAAGCTCCAATACTTTGGCCATCTGATACAAAGAGCCAACTTACTGGAAAAGATCCTAATGCTAGGAAAGATTGAAGGCAGGAGGAGAAGGGGATGACAGAGGATGAGATGTTAGATAGCATCACCAACTCACAGGACATGAATTTGAGCAAACTCTGGGAGATAGTGGAGGACAGAGGAGCCTGGCGTGCTCCAGTCCATGGGATTGCAGAGTCGGACACAGCTTAGAGACTGAGCAATGAAGAATAATCAGTCAGATATTACAAGCCTCTGGATGTGAAACCCTGAGAAAGGTACCACATCACTTGTTATATTCCATTCAATAAATGTAAAGCTTCTATATAATGAAGAAGCATCAGACAAGTACAAATTGACTCATTCTATAACTGGCATATATTGAACAAAATGTCGTTGTCATGAAAGACAAAGAAAGCCTGAAGAACTGCTGCAGGTTAAAGGAAAGTAAAGAGGCGTAACAGCTAAATGCAATATGTGATACTTGCAGCCATGAAATTAAAAGACGCTTACTCCTTGGAAGGAAAGTTATGACCAACATAGACAGCATATTAAAAAGCAGAGACATTGACTTTGTCAACAGAGGTCTGTCTAGTCAAGGCTATGGTTTTTCCAGTAGTCATGTATGGATGTGAGGGTTGGACTATAAAGAGGGCTGAGCACTGAAGAATTGATGCTTTTGAGCTATGGTATTGGAGAAGACTTTTGAGAGTCCCTTGGACTGCAAGGAGATCCAACCAGTCCATCCTGGGGGAGATCAGTCCTGGGTGTTCATTGGAAGGACTGATGTTGAAGCTGAAGCTCCAATACTTTGGCCACCTGATGCAAAGAGCTGACCCATTTGAAAAGATCCTGCTGCTGCTGCTGCTGCTGCTGCTAAGTCGCTTCAGTCGTGTCCGACTCTGTGCTACCCCACAGACGGCAGCCCATTGGGCTCCGCCATCCCTGAGATTCTCCAGGCAAGAACACTGGAGTGGGTTGCCATTTCCTTCTCCAATGCATGAAAGTGAAAAGTGAAAGTGAAGTCGCTCAGTCGTGTCTGACTCAGCGACCCCATGGACTGCAGCCCACCAGGCTCCTCCGTCCATGGGAGTTTCCAGGCAAGAGTACTGGAATGGGATACCATTGCCTTCTCCGTGAAAAGACCCTAATGCTGGGAAAGATTGAGAGCAGGAGGAGAAGGGGACGATAGAGGATGAGGTGGTTGGATGGCATCTCTGACTCAATGGGCATGGGTTTGGGTAGACTCCAGGAGTTGGTGATGGACAGGCAGGCCTGACATGCTGTGGTTCATGGGGTCGCAGAGTCAAACACAACTGAGCGACTGAACTGAACTGAACTGATCCTGGATTGGTTCTTATACTGAAGGGAAAAAAGTCAATAAAAGGCATTATCATGATAACTGACAAAATTATAACGTAGGCTGTGGGGCAGGGGGTGGTGGTGCTCATTTGTGTCTGACTTTGTGAGACCGCATGGACTGTAGCCGGGTTGAGATACTCTGTCCATATAATTTTCCAGGCAAGAATACCGGAGTGGGTTGCTATTTTCCTACTCCAGGGAATCTTCCTGCCCCATGGATGGAACTTGCATATCTTGCTTCCGAGAAGCCCCAACATAGACTGTAGTCTAAATAAAAGTATTAATGTTAAATTTCCTGAATATGATAACTGTATTGTGCTCGTGTATGATAATAAAATCCTGGCTTTGAGAAACACACACTGAAGTAATTAGGGATAAAGGAGAAGGATGTATGTTTGAATCTATTCTCAAATGGTTCAAAAAATCATCTATATAAATAGATTGAGAGAGCGAGCAAACAAACGGGACAAAATATTAAAAGTTGGTTAATCTGGGTAGAGGATGGGAATTGTGTTCTTTCACGTGAGATCTTAGTTCCCCCAGTGGGGCCCCTGCCTCCTGCAGTGGAAGTGCAGAGTCTTAACCACTGGACCATCAGGGAAGTCCTTTTGTTTGCTTTTAAATTTTAAGTGTTTCCAAATAAAAAGTTAAAAAAACCAAAAATGGTTTCTAAAAATGCAAAATTGCTTTAAAAAGCATCCTATTTGTCAATATTTTCAAGTTAAAAAAAAGCCAACTAAACAAAAATAATCACCCCTTATAGAAACAAAACCACAATCATGATGAATGGTTAGTAGTTTCAAGTGTCCAACTGCGGCATATATTCTACAGCGTTACTGGTTCTATGCAATAGGGCTCCTTTAACTGTCCTTGTATGGTTGTTCTCTGGGCTTCCCCGGTGGCTCAGTTGGTAAAGAATCCGCCTGCAATGCAAGAGACGCAGGTTTGATCTCTGGTTTGGGAAGATCCCCTGGAGAAGGAAATGGCAAGTCACTGCAGTATTCTTGCCTGGGAAATTCAATGGACAGAGGAGCCTGATAGGCTACAGTCCATGGAGTCACAAGAGTTGGATACGACTTAGCGACTAAACCACCACCACCACGATGGTTGTGCTCTGCATTGAAAATGAGTGTCCTATTAGGCCAAGGGCTAAACCTGATTTTTCCCAAACCACTAAAATTGATTTGTTGTACTAAACTTTTTCTTATGATGGTTATTGCAGAGTGAACGTTGTTTTTCTTCTTTAGCCCAATGGAAATCAGAATTTATTCCCTCAAGCCCATTTAGTAACTTTTAATGGTTGTCTGTTACATGCCAAGAAGTGAAATAGGTGATGGCAAACAATGAGGAATGCTTTGCTGTGTTTCTTGATGGATTCAGACTAACAGGAGAGTCAATCATTTAATTAGAATGATTTATTACACGTGCAGGAAAATGGAGCTGTCATTTGTCTGTGGAAAGTAGTTTCTCAGAAGAAGTGATATCTAAAGCAAGTCTTAAGGATGACTAGGAGTTTTCCAGGTGGACAGGATATTTATTTCCAGGTGTGAGGAGTAACATGTGCAAAGGCAACAAAGCCTTGAAAAGTTCAATACTCATTTTTAATTGATACCAGATATAATTCAGAGGCATTAAAACCTAGGTCAGTTGTTTTAAAAAATATTTTTATAGTGAAATATTATACTTGTTTACAGAAGTGCATAAAACAAAACTATCAGCTTGCTGAATTATTACAAAGCAAATATAATTGTAATGATTAAATTGTGGTGAAAATTGATAAAATGATCAGGAATCCCCAAATCGTGACCCCCCAGTACACTTCCCAACCCTCTCAGCAAACTACTATTCTATTATTTAATAACTGTTTAAAAATTTTTTTTAATTTACATTTTAAAATTTATTTATTTTTGGTTGTGCTGGGTCTTTGCTGCTGTGTGGGCTTTCTCTAGTTGCAGGGGCTATTCTTTGTTGCAGGGCATGGGCTTCTCATTGCAGTAGGTTCTGTTGTGGAGCACAGGCTCTAGGCAAGCCAGCTCCACTGGTTGTGGCATGCAGGCTCTAGGATATGCAGGCTTCTGTAGTTGTGGAACACAGGCTCAGTAGTTGTGGCTTGTGGTCTCTAGAGCTTGGGCTTCAGTAGTTGTGACGCATGGACTTAGTTGCTCAGCAGCATCCTCCTGGGCCAGGAATCAAACCTGAGTCCCCTGCATTGGCAAGTGGACTCCTATCCACTGTGCCACCAGGGAAGTCCCTAATAGTTGCTTTAGCTAATGAATATATAGCCATATATACACTTCTAATCATCTCTCTCTAAAATTCCCTCATGTTCCCCACTCCCTCCCTATCCAGTTCAACTACTAGTATACCCAATTTTTCCAACTCCAAAACACATGCTTTTTCTACTTATCATTGAAATTTGGCTTCTTCATGTAGACAATAAGCAGTCGACAGGGATTTTAAATTAGGCAGTAATATCATTAATATTTTTTAAACTACAATTTTGTTGATAGTGTGGAATAATGGAGAGAGGGAGAGATGGTGGCAGGAAGACCATGGAGGTAGTTATTGCAGTGGTTCAGAGGTGAGGGTTTGGACTTGAAGATTGATGGTGCCCATGGAGAGAGGTCACTATTTCCTAAATCTTTCTGAAGTATAACCAGTTGTCCATGGGGTCAGGTTGCATGTTGGGGTTAAGTGAGCTGAGAAACCTTGTACACCGGTAACTTGCATTACTTTGCATCTTTGCATGTGCTCCTCTTTTTGACTCCAAGGCATCCGCCTTGATAGCCTGAATAGATAGCAACACTGTTGATTAAAATTTGGAAGAACAGGTTTTGTGAGAAGAGAAGTTCAGTTTGGGCCCTGCTAATTTTGAGATGTTTGGGGAAATTCAGATTGTGTGCTTAGTGGGTTTTTAGAGCTTAGATGCTTCAGGGACAGGCCTCAACTGGAGATAAAATTTTAGGAATAATCAGAATATATGTAACTTGAAGCATAGGACATGGACTCAGTCCTATGTTCAAATCTAAGATCAAACATAAATTATCTGTTTCCTAATTTGTAAATGGGCTTAATAAAGGACAGAATAAAGATGGGCTTGATAAAGGAGAGAAATGGTATATGGAGATAAAATTTTAGGAATAATCAGAATATATGTAACTTGAAGCATAGGACATGGACTCAGTCCTATGTTCAAATCTAAGATCAAACATAAATTATCTGTTTCCTAATTTGTAAATGGGCTTAATAAAGGACAGAATAAAGATGGGCTTGATAAAGGAGAGAAATGGTATGGACCTAACAGAAGCAGAAGATATTAAGAAGAGGTGACAAGAATACACAGAACTATAGAAAAAAGATCTTCACGACCCAGATAATCATGATGGTGTGATTACTCACCCAGAGCCAGACATCTTGGAATGCGAAGCCAAGTGGGCCTCAAGAAGCATCACTACAAACAAAGCTAGTGGAGGTGATGGAATTCCAGTGGAGCTATTTCAAATCCTGAAAGATGATGCTATGGAATCAAGATTGCTGGGAGAAATATCAATAACCTCAGATATACAGATGACACCATCCTTATGGCAGAAAGTGAAGAGAAACTAAAGAGCCTCTTGATGAAAGGAGAGTGAAAACGTTGGCTTAAAACTCAACATTCAGAAAATGAAGATCATGGCATCTGGTCCCTTTACTTCATGGCAAATAGATGGGGAAACAGTGCAAACAGTGGGCTCCAAAATCACTGCAGATGGTGATTGCAGCCATGAAATTAAAAGACGCTTACTCCTTGGAAGGAAAGTTATGACCAGCCTAGACAGCATATTCAAAAGCAGAGACATTACTTTGCCAACAAAGGTCCATCTAGTCAAGGCTATGGTTTTTCCAATGGTCATGTATGCATGTGAGAGTTGAACTATAAAGAAAGCTGAGCACTGAAAAATTGGTGCTTTTGAACTGTGGTGTTGGAGAAGACTCTTGAGAGTCCCTTGGACTGCAAGGAGATCCAACCAGTCCATCCTAAAGGAGATCATTCCTGGGTGTTCATTGGAAGGACTGATGCTGAAGCTGAAACTCCAATACTTTGGCCACCTGATGTGAAGAGCTGACTCATTTGAAAAGACCCTGATGCTGGGAAAGATTGAGGGCAGGAGAAGAAGGGGACGGCAGAGGATGAGATGGCTGGATGGCATCAACAACTTGATGCACATGAGTTTGGGTAGAGTCCGGGAGTTGGTAATGGACAGGGAGGCCTGGCATGCTGCAGTTCATGGGGTCGCAAAGAGTCAGAAACAACTGAGCAACTGAACTGAACTGAATTTGTAAAATGGGATAACATCTAACCTAGGATCTTAGTAAGGATTCAGTGAAAAACCAGAAAGCACTTACCACTTTCTCTGAATTCAATAAATGACAAAATCATCTTTAGCTATTATTAGATGTGTACATGCTAAGTCGTTTCAGTCGTGTCTGAGTCTTTGCCTGTCAGACTGTAGCCCGCCAGGTTCCTGTGTTCATGGAATTCTCCAGACAAGAATACTGGAGTGGATTTCCATGCCCTCCTCCAGGGGATCTTCCTGACCCAGGGATCAAATCCACATCTCTTATGTCTCTGGCATTGGCAGGTGGGTTCTTTACCACTAGTGCCACCTGGAAAGCCCAGCTATTCTTATAGTACAGACTAATTTATGAACAAACTCCATTATAACAAGTAATTTTTAAAACTGGAATTCACCTAAATGCTATCTAAAATGCATTTGAATGGAAGACCTGTAAGGCATGGTTTGGTGCCCACATGGCAGCATGGTACATGCACTGTGCCACCTGGTCAGCAAGACCTAAGTGTGCCTTTAGCATCAGGAATGGAAACTGTAAGTCTATATCGGGGGTCCTAGCAGGCAATGTATCTCCAGGGCAGCAACCCAGATTACAACCTACTCCCTAGTGTCCTTAAAATAAATATTTTAGGAAAAGCATTATCATTTTTTTTTTTTTTTGTATTCTGTTGCTTGCACAGTCCTTAGGTGTTAAGTTCTGTAATTGATAATACGTCAACAGTTTAATATTTGTCCTTTGAAATCAATTTTTCCATGACCCTTTCTAAACTTTCAGCCTCTATTTTGGCCCATAATCTGATTTTTAAAAGTTATGAATTTGTGTTGTAAAATGCCACATTATAATCAAAGCTAGCAAAATCTGGACCTGAATATATATGTCCTATAATTGCTTCTACTTGTTGTTAGGTGTTCATACTGTGTTTTAGAGAGATCTGTTTAGAACAGATGGGAAAATCTTAAAGAAAGAAACAAAATTATGAAAAAACTTAAAGAATCACCAAAGTATCTACACAGTGCCAGCAAACTGACCCACTTAGTTTAAAGAATTGGTCTGACTAGTGTTTCCTTGTTTTGTTGTTCTTAAAGGCATCATCAATCATTGAAAAAAAAAAAAAAAAAAAACCCAGCAGCTTTAATTAGCTAGTATTATTCTTGAAATAATTATATATTGTGATAGATTTCATGCAAAGATCATCACAATAATTCCTTCCATTCCTATATGCATATCCCTTTGAAATGTGACTTGGCTACTCCTCCCATCAAGAAGAGAAATTTAAAACATGGCACCAATGAACCTATTTACAAAATAGAAACAAACTCACAGACATAGCGATCAGACTTGTCACCAAGAAGGAAGAAGGGAAGAAGAGGGACTGGGAATTTGGGGCTGGCAGATGCAAACTACAGCATTACATTCAGAATGGATGAACAACAAAACAGTATAGCACAGAGAACTATATCCAGTCTCTTGGGATAAAACATAATGGAAAAGAATAATAAAGAATATGTATGTATATATGTATATGTATATACATAAAACTGAGTCACTTTGGTGTATAGCAGAGATTGACACAACACTGTAAGTCAACTATACTTCAATCTAAAAAGTTTTACAAAGAAGGGAAATTTATCTTCCCAATTTCTGAATACGTGCTGGCCTTCTGACTTTCTTTTACCAATAGAATGTGGTGGAAGTGGTGTCAAGTTCCTTCAGTTCCCACTCTGTTTGCTTGGCATGCTGCCATGATATGAAAAAGCCCAGGATAATATTGAGGAGGAAAGTCTACAAGGGGAGAGAGAGGTCCAGCCAATAGTCAACACCAACTGCCAGCCATGAGAGCACCCAGTCAAGCTGCCAGATGACTGTAGCAGCTATGTGCATGTTCCCAGACAAGGGCAGACTAAAATGATTGTAGGGCCCTGATTCTAGGGTGGTTTGCTGTGCTGCAATAATATATGTGTATAAGCATGCATGTGTGTGTGTATGTATATATATATGTGTGTGTGTATTCTCTAGCCTTGAAGGTGATAAGTTAATCATTACATATGCACTTCCAGACTTTAAGTATAAAAAAGTTCCTTAAAGCTGTAATGATGTGTCACCTAGGTTGCTGCAGTGAACAACGAAAGGGAGACAAATGATTTTTCTGTGATGGTTTGTGCGTAGTGTTTTTAGAGGTAGGGTGAAATTCTAGGTGATGTTCAAAGTCTTTTTGTGAAATTCAATTCAATTCTTGTGATTCTAGCAATTCCATTCCCACTTCATGAGCTTACACACGGCATTTTAATACCTCTCACAAATGACAGGATCTACTCACTCATCTTTCACATATGATGTGATCTAAAACAGCTATGGTACAGTGTAGGCAACACAATATAGCCAATAGAACACAATGGCTAAGGTCATGAGTTTCATAGCCACACCCTTTGGGTTAGAATGCTGCTTCAGCTGCGTTTCAGCTATAACCTTGATGAGTTATCTAACCATTCTGGAAAAGGAAAAGTTTTCATTCCAGTCCCAAAGAAAGGCAATGCCAAAGAATGTTGAAACTACCGCACAATTGCACTCATTTCACATGCTAGCAAAGTAATGCTCAAAATCCTCCAAGCCAGGCTTCAACAGTATGTGAACTGTGAACTTCCAGATGTTCAAGCCAGATTTATAAAAGCAGAGGAACCAGAGATCAAATTGCCAACATCCGTTGGATCATTGGAAAACCAAGAGAGTTCCAGAAAAACATCTACTTCTGCTTTATTGACTATGCCAAAGGCTTTGACTATGTGGATCACAACAAACTGTGGAAAATTCTTCAAGAGACGGGAATACCAGACCACCTGACCTGCTTCTTGAGAAATTTGTATGCAGGTCAAGAAGCATCAGTTAGAACTGGACATGGAACAACAGACTGGTTCCAAAATTGCGTAAGGAGTACATCAAGGCTGTATATTGTCACCTTGCTTATTTAACTTATATGCAGGGTACATTATGTGAAATGCTGGGCTGCATGAAGCACAAGCTGGAATCAAGATTGACAGAAATATCAAAAACCTCAGATATGCAGATGATACCACTCTTATGGCAGAAAGTGAAGGAGAACTAACGAGCCTCTTGATGAAAGTGAAAGAGGAGAGTGAAAAAGTTGGCTTAAAGCTCAACATTCAGAAAACTTAAGATCATGGCATCCCGTTACTTCATGGCAAATAGATGGGGAAACAATGGAAACAGTGACAGACTTTTTTTGGGGGGACTCCAAAATCACTGCAGATGGTGACTGCAGCCATGAAGTTAAAAGACATTTGTTCCTTAGAAGAAAAGCTATGACCAACCTAGACAGCATATTAAAAAGCAGAGATATTACTTTGCCAACAAAGGTCCATCTGGTCAAAGCTATGGTTTTTCCAGTAGTCATGTATGGATGTGAGAGTTGGGACTCTAAAGAGAGCACTGAAGAATTGATGCTTTTGAACTGTGGTGTTGGAGAAGACTCTTGAGAGTCCCTTGGACTGCAAGGAGATCCAACCAGTCCATCCTAAAGGAAATCAGTCCTGAATAATATTCATTGGAAGGACTGATGCTGAAGCTGAAACTCCATTTTTTGACCACCTGACTCATAGTGAAGAAGTGACTCATTTGAAAAGACTCTGATGTTGGGAAAGATTGAAAGTGGGAGGAGATGGGGACAACAGAGAATGAGGTGGTTGGATAGCATCATCCATTCGATGGACATTTGAATAAACTCAACTGGGACATCTGAGTAAACATTTGAGTTTTAGTAAACTCCGGGAGTTGGTGATGGACAGGGAAGCCTGGCATGCTGCAGTCCTTGGGGTTGAAAAGAGTCCAACATGACTGAGCAACTGAACAGAACCATTCTGTGCCTCAGTTTCTCCCCCTGAAGAATAGAGGATAACAAAATCTCATTGGATTGTTGATATAATTAAATGACTTCATGCCTAAACCTAAAACATTAATTACTCAAAACATATCAGATACTAACATTGTTATTTTATAAAGGGAATGATCTAGGTTCTAGACTCAGTTCTGTTACTATGTGACCTTCAGAAAACCAGTTAACCTCTCTGGGTTTCAGTTTTCTATCTATAAAGTAAGGAATGTTACTAGATAATTCCCATGGCTTCATCTTTAAAATTCTATGATTCAGTGTGTTCAATATTTGTTTTACCCATATGCACATTCCAATTTTGTCTATAATTCTAATTTTTCAGAATATTTAAAACTTATTCTATTAGCATACAATTTTGAGGACTCTCTAGTGATGACCACTTTGAAATATAAACATCTTTAATTCACATCTAGTCAGCAAACATTTGTAACTTTCACATATCTGAAGTAATGCTTTTTCATGTTTAATGAAAATTTAAAATTGTATATTCATTTTTAAGCCCATAAATTTGCTTATTCAAGTAGATCTCCCAAAACTTAAAAATATTTCACCTCAAATTTTACCAAAGATCTCCAGTGTTAAAATAAAAATTCCACTGTTAAGGGTCACATTAAACATTTTTCTCTATTGTTTTGCATAAGCATATTCCTCTGTGGCTCAGTGGTAATCACCTGCAGTGCCGGGAGCTGCAGGAGATGCAGACTCCCTACCTGGGTCAGGAAGACTGGAGGAGGGCATGGCAACCCACTCCAGGATTCTTGCCTAGAGAATTCCATGGACAGAGGAGCCTTGTGGGATACAGTCCCTTGGGTTGCAAAGAATTGGACAGGACTGAAGAGACTTAGCATGAAAACATTAGAAAAATATTTTATTGGTTGTATGACAAACACTATCATGTGGATGCAGCTTACTTTACTTTTAGAAATTGTGGCATTTCATTTTTAATTGGGACAATAGTTGCTTTACAATGTTGTGTTAGCTTCTGCCATATAATAAAGTGAATCAGCTATATGTGTGCGTGTGTGTACATATATATATATCTGCCCACATATCCCCTCTTGGACCGCCCCCGCAACCACCTAGATCCATTTCATTTCAGTTTGTTTTGTGTTGCTTCTTAACAATGGGACAGATAATAATGATCAAATATACTACGGTGACCAGTTAAGTGTGCAGAATGAACAGGTGGAATTCCTTTTTAAAAAGATCATTTTTGTATCATTTTCCTGTCACCCCTATTATTAGGGTGCTAAAATCACTCAGACCTATGCAAACACTCCATTCAGTGTATTTACAGTAACACATTTATTACTGGACCTAATACAAACTCTGAATTTTGAAAAGATTTCAGTCACTCGTTTGTTCTTCCAAAATACATACAGAGCCTCTCTACTAAACGTTTTCACGGATCCGAAAACCGGCAACTTAATCATGAAAGTTTTCAGTGGATCGTGGGGGAGGGCGGGTGGAGATTTTTTAAATGGGCTTTTTCTTTCTTAAAATTTTCATTTTTGCTTCTGGAGCAGGGAGAAGGCGGAGGAAGCGGCTCTTCCACCCCCGAGCACCGGCACACGGGGTTGCAGAATTTGACAGACCACTGCGATCCTGGGGGGTTTTCCAAGCAGGATAAGCGCCGAAGAGAAGAAAGTGAGTACTGCCCACGTGACCCAACTTCACCTTCAGATGCCAGATGCCGAGCGCAGCTGCGATCAATACCGATCTTCCACGGACTAGACTGTTTTCCTCCCAAAGACCTGATAAAGCTCTGAGAAGCACACTTCTGAAATTGCTGGGTTAGAGAAAAAAAAAACGTTCCACTTGTACCCTTTATAAATGCGCTGACAACTTTTTCGGAATCACCACGACTTACGGCTTGCGCATTTGCCAAGCCTCTTCCTACAGTTCTCTCCCCTGCTTTTCCGAGCCTCCCGGTTTCGGTTCCAAAGCGATAGCAACAGTTTGGTTGCCCAGTAGCCCGTCTCCCGGCCCCAACCACCGCACCAGTGGCCTCGCACCTCTGGGCTCGCGAAGCCCAGGACTTCGGCCCCCCGTCCGCCGGGGACGCTTGAGAGAGCCGCGGGTCGAAGACACCGGGCTGTCGGCCCCGCGCCACCAGCCCAGTCTCCCTCTGCCTGCCCAGCCGCCGCGCGTCGCCTCCCCACCGGCGGGGGCGCCGGGCCGGGCGCATGCGCGTGACGCTCCCGGGCGTGCCGGCCACACTCCCCCCACCCACTCCGAGAGCTTGTCACTTCCTGCCCTCGCCCCATCTCCGTCCGGGGTCAGTCACTCGCTCCCTGTCGCTGCCGGAGAGTCTCTGCTTCCCCCTTCCTACTCGCTCCGCGGCGGTAGCTCAGGCTCTTCGGAGAGGGGGAGACCGAGAAAGCGAGAGACTGACTTAATAAAGTTTCCTGAAACAACAACTACTACCAGAAAGNAGTCACTCGCTCCCTGTCGCTGCCGGAGAGTCTCTGCTTCCCCCTTCCTACTCGCTCCGCGGCGGTAGCTCAGGCTCTTCGGAGAGGGGGAGACCGAGAAAGCGAGAGACTGACTTAATAAAGTTTCCTGAAACAACAACTACTACCAGAAAGGGCCCGAGGTGGGGGGAAACCCCCATCCTTTCCCGCCCCTCTCCAAAAGCCTGAGGGACCGTTGCAGGTGGAGCGACGCCGTGGGGGAGCCGGGCTCCGGCGGCAGCCGTTGCCCGGGCGAGGGGCGCCTCAGGTCCTGCCCTCTTCGGGTCCAGCTCCTTCGGTGGCGGCAGCAGCGGCGGCGGGGCGGTTCCTCCTGTCAACTGCCTGCGCCCGCGCGCCGCCCGCCCGCCCAGTTCCACAGCGCGGAGGGACGCCGTGAGCCGCCGCGTCGCCGCGGGCCGCGGAGGGACGTGGTGAGCTGTGGCGCTTCCGCGTCAGCGTCGGCGGGGACTCTTTGGGAGCGCGTCGGGCCCGAACCCCGGTCCCTTCGCGCGGTCCGCCGAGGCTGCGCCAGGTGGGGCCCGAAGCCGCCTCCCACGCCAGGCTGTCCCCGCGGCCGCCCGGCCTGCTTTCCTTCCTTCCGCCCGCCCGCCGGCCCGCCCCAGGAGTTCAGTAAGTTGGGCGCACTTGGTTTGGGGGACCGGGGCTCTGCCTGGAGACCCCTGCGCACGTGCGTAGCGGGAGGGCCGCTGTGGGCCGGCCGCCGGCGGGAGCTCCCCTTCGGCGGCCGCCGCGCCCCCCGCCCCGCGGGCCCCGGCGCTGGCCGTGCCCGCTGCGCCCCGCGCCTCCATCTCCGCGCGCGCCCGCCCGGGAAGGCGAGGCCGCCGCCGCCGCCCGCGCAGCCGGCCAGGCCCTCGCCCTGCGCTGCGCGCCCCGGGCTGCGTTTCCGGGTAGGGCGATGAACCTGTGCGGGAGTTCGGGCTGGTGAAGCCTTCGTGCGTTTTTATTTTTCAGTTGGAGAGGAAGGTGCAGGGCGCTGGAGAGGAAGCGGAGGGTGGGTGAAGGGAACGTTTCTGGAAAATGCAGCGAGAGCCCCCCCAGGAAGTTCAGGGTGAGTGACGGGTTTGTGCTTCTTTCAACAGCCAAGCCGCAATGAAGAGCTTCTTACAGTGAAGGGAAAGTAGGTCGCGCCCACTGAAAATGCCTTTAAGGGACAAATACTGTCAGACTGACCACCATCATCACGGATGCTGTGAACCAGGTATACCCCTTTCTTCTCCAGTTACTTTGGTCTCCATCAGAGCCACTCTGCTCTCTGTTTTCTTTTCTTCCTGCCCAAGAAGTCATTCCTAACTAAGCAGGCTATAATTTCCCCCAGCATAAAACCAGTTATGAAGCTAAAAGCTTGTACAAACAAGAGATCTCCCTTGCTTGATCCCTTCAAAAAGGTACTGCCGGTGTCACCTTAAATCTTTTCCACAAGATCAATTACTCAATTCCTTTTCCTTCCCTTTCAAGGCAGCTTGTAGCTAGTAGTATACCCTCATGCTCTGTGAATGGTTAAAACTGAAGCGAAAGGAAAAAATAGGTAGCATTAGAATACTACCATTTATTTTTATGAATGCTGTTTCATTTAAACTTTTAAAAACTAGAAATTTCTTCTGCTTAAATATTGTTGAAAGAAAGAATAATGCTTAAACCTAAGAATGAGTTTAGTTTGGACTAAGGAAAGTTTGTCGAAGTCAACTCGTTGGGAGAATGACGTATTAAGTGCGACCTCGTAAAGATCTTGGACAGAACACAGGATTGCAAAATCTGATTATTTAAGATAAATATTTCTTGGATATTGTTCAGAGGGATGTTTTTTAGTTGACTTTATGAAACTAAAAAGGTGTTTTTTGGAATCTCACAAGGAGTATTAGAATACTAATAAAATGTGATGTATAAACTATTGATAGTTTTTCTGTTTATTAGAAGTTTGTGCATTATTAGAAACATCTAGAGGTACAGCTTAAAAGAGAATCCTTGAATATACACTGTCACTAAACCAACTAAAGGCTGTTCTGTTAAGTTCAAGGCAGTTGTTGAGCATTATTTTTGATGTAAAAGTTCCAGGACTTTTTAGTACTTTTGCTTGTTTCTTGTTGGAGTATTTTAACTGCACCCAGTGTACTTGGTTTTGTCACAGTGAAGTTCATTTAGAGTACATTTTGATTAATGGGGAAAAAATGGTGGTGTTAAAGGGTAAGAACTTCTATTCTCTGGAAACTTTGCAACATGTTAGAATAAAATTTGTACTATGACCCTATCCCCACTAATTTGCTGAAAATAATAACCTCTGCTAATAAAACAGGCAATCCCAGAGTGGAATCCAGTGTTTATTCACTTGCTCCCTGATCTGCCTACCTTTCATCATCCTTTCTACTGCACATTTTTTGTATTTGAAGTGAATATATATCCCTTATGTTTTACCAATTGTTGAATGGATTTTGCTAGTTTTGAAGTAGAAAACTGTGAATGGTTTCTTATACTTCCACTCTCTTTTTTTCCACTGGAAGACAGTCTCTTCCACTGTCTTTTTATTCCATATTTTTCTGAGAAGTCGTTTAAGTTGAATTAGTTAATTAAATCATATTAAAGCTTGTTGCTTAGGAAGAAATGTATTTTGTCACTCATTTAGTTCTTTGACAAGTCTTTATTGAGCACCAGTTAGGTGCTAGGTACTGTTCAAGGCAGTGTGGATATAAGTGGTGAACACAACAGATAAGCTCACTCCTTCGTGGAACCTTTGAGTGGAAAGAGATGGATGTAAATAAGTACACAGATAAGGTAATTTGTGACCATACCTTATTTAGTGTATTCTGATAAAGTTTTCTAGATACTTTAAAGATATTTTCCAGAGATGAACTTTTAAATTTGTGTTGAAACTTGTGCTTCTTTTTCCCCCTCATTAACACAGAGATAAGTTGCTTTAATTTTAAAAATTCAGCTTTATTTTGCCAGAAACTTTTCCTATGCAGTTTATTTTTCAGACTGTTAGGTCAAAAGTGGTTGGTATTTCTTTGCTTTCTTAGTTAGAAGTAAACACTTTCTGAGGGTTTAGTTCATTGGAAAGGTAGAAGTGTAACTTATGAGGTAGTTTTAATTGTCATTATTTCACAGGAAGATAATGGACCGAGTGAGAGGATGTTTCTAGTATTGAGAGGAATAGGAATGGTAGTTTTAAAAAGATGTTGCCCTCAGATGGAGGGAAGAAGATGACATTATGTTTATGAAGTTCTTTTAATGAACTCTACTGAGAGATCTGTCCTCCATTTGAATTATGAATAGTAGGTGAGTTCCTGAATGAGAGAGAGCAATGTGTTTCTGGGGAGGTCTTGATAGGCTGGATCAGTTTGTAGTGAGTGGTGGTGTTATAAGCCCGTATGTAAAGTATATTCTTAGTTATGCTTTAAGAAAGTTTTTTTGTTAGAAAAATTTTCAAACATTCAAAGGTAGAATGCTGTTGGAACCTTACGTAACCAACACACAGCTCCATCGGTTATCAGTATGTGAGTATGTGGACAATTGCTTTTGATCTGTATTCTCCCCTCACCACAGTTCCTTCTCTATCCTCCAACTGCTCCCCCGCTCACTACTATTTGTAAGAAAATCTCAGACATCTTAGGTTGAAGAATATCTTAAGAGGCTTGTTTTAAGGGTGGAGAGACTCTTAATGCAAGTAGGTGATTCTGGGAAGTGTGTTCTTGGAAGGATGTAAAGAAAGATGTTAACCTCTGAGACTTTAGGGTTTTTGGCTGGAGGGAGGTGCTGTTTTTTTCCTTAATGGTCATGTGACCTGATCTTGGGAGGGATGATAGGATATGCAAGAAGAAATTTTATAAAATATTGACATAAAAAGTTTTTTTAGGATTGAGAATATGTTTTCAAATGAAGAAAGAAATGGGACCTATACAGATGTGTATACCAGGTGGATATTTCACTCATAACAAAACTAACCCTGGGGTTATTTTGAATGGTATCTCAGAATGTGTATGTATTCTGGTGGTACCAGTGATGGTGATGGGTAACAAAATTTTGCTCTAGCTTTAAAATGATGTTTTCATGTGGAAGTGGAAATTAGTGGAAGGTTTCTGGAGCATGTACTTAAATGAGGAAAGGGGGTGCTGAAGAGAAGTTTCCATTTTTTTTTTATCATATTTCTCCCTTATTTATTACCCTTTTTTTCATTCTTGCTTTTCAGAATCCATGCCAGTTGGAGAGTCAGACCTTGGGACTTTTTAAAATTGTATAATTTCCACCCTTTTATTAGTTTTTGTAATCAGTTACTGGTTGTTAGAATGTACAAATACTAGAAAGAGATCCATCTAATCCAAATAAATGATATCATCACTCTGTTTACAAACGTTTGCTGCTGTTTCTCTGAGGGGTTGAATTCTATTTCTCTTAGATTTTGGAAAAGATTTTTCATTTTTGGTGTCAGGAAAGCAGCTGACTTGTAGATGATGATAATGGTGATAAAACATTTATTGAGTCTTTACTGTATTCCAGGCTCCGATTTAACCAGGAACCTACATTAGCTAATATAATCCTCACACAACTCTATGATTTAGGTACTTTTAATATTCACATTTTGGAGATGAGATTAGAGAAATAGTGTAATTTTCACTAGCTATATCTAGTAAATGGCAAAAAAAGAATTTCAGCACACAGTCAGTCCAGGTCTGGAATGTTTTCTTAACCACTGCAGTTAGTGCCAATGTTAGATGTTCTCAAAATGAGTTGTATTTGTGTGTATGTTTTTTAAAATACCCCCAAAGTGTCTCTTAAAATTGGGAAAATTTTGGTTAATGGAATGATTTGTTCCTGAGACACAGTTTTTCCTGTTTGTGTATACTGAACGTAAGAGTTGAAGCCTAGAAGAGACTGTAAGGCTGTGTCTATACACATAGCACAGCAGGCTTTATCCCCCTTATCAGACAGTTAAGAGCTTTCCAGGCCCAGGCTCTGAAGCAGTAGCAGCACCCATTACTGAAGTAACCCTCCTTATCTTCTCAACACTGAGCAGATGATGGTAAAACATCATCTGGGTTAAGATGGTAAAACATTATAACATACTGAAAAAAGAGGTGATTAAAATGACTGCTTTTTCTCCACCACAACTGTCTCTACCTGATGTCTAATGGAAAACTCAGTTTTCTTTTTCAGTTACCTTGTTTCTTATTACTATAACCTTATTTATTATATATTTATACTAATAATTTGGAAGTGTTGGCAAGCAGGGATGATGTAGACCTCTGTACATTTACAATGGGAATATTATTTTTACTTACTATAAGAAATGCATTCTATCTAAAATGCATACTTCCAAAAGCCTGGGCTAGTGAAGTGTGAGGCAGAAAGATTTTCACCTCTGTAAACCTGACCCAACAGAAAGAACCTTTGTTAAGTTTTGTTGGTATCCCACTGTCCCACCAGACTTTTTGTGTTTATATTAGCATTTATACATAAACACACATATACATTAAATTTATTTCTGTAGCTATTGAAATATATATTAGTATAATTGAGATCATATTTTATAACCTGGTTGTGTTGCTTAACAATGTATTATTGACATCCTTTGTTGTCAGCACATGTAGGTCTAGCTCATGCTGTGTTATAGCTGTGAGAGGTTCTGTTGTATGGATATTTCATAGTTTATTTAGTCTGGTTCCTTTTGAGAGACTTCTAAGTTGTTTGAAAATTTTCTCAATTATTTATAGTGCGGCAGAGTGCTGCAGTGAACATTCTTATACATCTGTCATTGTGCACTTGACCAGTTCTTTCCTTAGGCAGTGGTTCTTGAGTTTTGCTCTCATACTTGCCAGAGAGCTGTACTAGATTGTCTGGAGAGTTTTGGAATGGTTTATGAGGGGTGGCTAGGCTATTATTGCCCTAGAATTTTGGTTAAATGTAGTAGTTCCTCTTCAAGGGGAATAAAAAGGCAAATACGACTAATATGTACTAAATAACACCAAAATAGTAAGATCTTTGCAATTGAACTTAATGCATAGCCTCAGCAGCCTTAGTTTTACCTTGAATTGAGAAAAATTGTAGTTATATGTTTACCATTATTTTATTTTGCCTTAAAAAGCTAATGGTGAAATACATACAAAAAAGTGTGATTGTCATTTAACATGATTATAGCAAACCATTGTTTTACTTCAATAGTAAATGATTTAAATAACCCTTTTTTTGTGGGGATTGGGGTGGGTATTTGTCTTCCATGTAGTTTATATCCTGGAACCTGGAGATGCTCCTTTGTTACAGCAACCACTACAGACATCCAAATCTGGTATTCAGCAAATAATTGAGTGCTTTCGATCAGGTATGAATGTTTTAGGATGTATTTTCAATCTTCACGTAGTACCTTAAAATTACCTAGAAATCCTTAGAAATAATTTTAAAAAAATGAAATATATACATTGATTTTCTTTATAGTATACTTTTGATTGTCATTTCTAAAAAGTGGACGAGTAAATATTGCTTGATTAGAAATTATTTTTCAGTATTATATTGTTATATACTAATTTTAAAAGTATTTAGAATGATTGAAAGAAATATATGGTATATTTGCTGGTTAAGTGTCTCTTAAAGATTCATTGTTATTTTTTGGCATGTTCTTTGTAAACTCTCAGAAGACAGTACTAAATTATGCAAGGTCTTTATGAGCTTTGGTAGGGTAGATTATTTACTCGGAATGTCTGAGATGTCTCTTGTTCTAAATTAATTACTTTATCATCTCTGTTTATGTAACTCACCATCTCCTACCTAACCCTGGAGTTTCACTATCTTAAGTAGAGCATGTGATAGATAAAAAGACTTACTCTAGCCCTGATATCTTCAGATATATTTGTTTAGCTTTTCTTTCCATTATATTACTATAATAATGGATATATAATAAGTATATTTGTGCAGTTATAATCCAGCGCTCTAAAATAGGTATTACTTACTAAGTATAAATGGTTGAGAACTATTAGAAGTCCTGTCAGTAGGTTGTTATGATTCTTATATCCACTTGTCCACCACTTGTGGATTTGGCTTCTTTGACATTGTAGGGTATTAAATCAAGTATGAACTAGCAAACGCACATGACTGATGGACACCTAAGTGATGGACATCCTAAGTTTAAGGATTAGAATACCTTTTGTTATTATTTTAAAGGTTACTGTATCTTAATGAAAAAATTCTGAGATTTAGAGAATTTATATGAAACCACTTGTATTGATGAGAAATTTTTTAAGGTGCTTGTTTTTAAATATTTTTAAAGGGAAATAGTATACATTTGATTTATTTTAGGATTCTAAAAAACAGATTGTTCCTTTAAGTTAATTTCTGACTCTTGAGAGTCATTTCTTAACACTTTTCATCTATAATCCTCATGGCGTTGCTTTTATGTGTTTAAATCAGTATTTCATGTATGCTATAACAAATACCTGTGCTCATGCTGGATGGTGGTATAACATATTTTATTGTGTTTTTTTTTTTAATCACTTTTTACTTTTGATAATTGCCGTTGGTTAATGGAAATAACTAATAGGTCAAATTCTCCTATGGTAAATACAGTTAAAATTTTACTAATTAGAGGCAACACTTAAGTATGTTTCTGGCATAACATAAAAATGGTTAGTTTTTAATTGCAGTAAGAGTTTGTTAGCTACTTTTAGTACAGAGATAAAAATTCTTTTTGTTCTTTCTCATATGGAAATGAAGATAATAACTTCACACTTGGTTATATTCTTTGCCTTAGGTTTCTTTTTAAAAAATTTGCAATTGGAAATTTTACTGTTTCAGTAAAAAAAAAAAAAAATCCTTTTCAACAAGATAATGTACCCAAAATCTGTATATTTTTTTAACCTTGGAAGGTGAATATTTAAAAATGAAATTATTTGTTTTCTCACTGCACTGTGGTTGTATTGGTTTTCTGTGTTTGCCATTTCTTTACTAAGATTAAGGAAGGGATTGTGAAATGGATAATGTGCTCTTTCTAAAATGTCTCTGGCAAATTTGCCTTCTGAGCTTTTTTTTTTTTTTTTTAACAAATTTTAAAATAATATAAATTCTAAGTACTCAATTATTTAAATTAGAGATGGTTTAGAAATATGCTAAATGGTACAAAGAAACTAATTTTGGATTAAAAAAGAACTGTTTTACTTCACTAGTGTATCTCATTGCTAAGTAATTCTGATTTCCTGAGGATAGTAATCTCTTACATATCTGGATAATCTCAAGCCTCCTAAGGTAGCTCTTCTTTAGCACAGAGGTATTTAAGCCTCTGCTGACTGAAACCTTGGGAGGATGAGATGGAAGTTTGGACCACATGACAGGGTCTAAGATACCTTCTCATTCTGAGACTTCTAAGTTTCTCCCAAGCAGCCCCTCAGTAACTAATCTCTTTCTAGGCTGTTTCCATTATGGCTTGGTCTCACACATTTCATTTAAAGAGCTATGAAAGTGCAGTCGCTCAGTCGTGTCCGACTCTTTGCGACCCCATGGACTATAGTCTGTCAGGCTCCTCCGTCCATGGGATTTTCCAGGCAAGAGTGCTGGAGTGGATTGCCATTTCTTTCTCCAGGGGACCTTCCTGACCCAGGAATCGAACCCGGGTCTCCTGCATTGCAGCCAGATGCTTTACCATCTGAGCCACCAGGGAAGCCCCTTAAAGAGCTATAGTGGTGTTTTATATCTGACAGATATCTGAAGATAGAACTTTGAAGTCATGCTTTTGCTCTTGTTAACATTCAGAAGCTCAGCCAGGTTGTGCAGTAATGATGTGTTAGGATATCTCTTTATCTTCAAGCTCAGATAGTTGTCTTCAACTCCCGTATCAGCTGTGTTTAAGGGATTTATGGTTTCCGGCCTATACGGGGCTCTCTATGACCTGGTTTTAATTCCTACCTAAGCTGGACGTTCATAAAAGGCTGAGGAAGGAGTTGACTTAACTTTTTTAGGTCCACCAGCCTCATGTGTGCTGTACTGACTGGTTGTACTGACTGCTTGACCAGTTTTGACTCATATTCTTTGCTTCCTACTTCAACTTAAGCTTTGGACTATTTCCCTGGCTTTAAATTACAAATACTTCTTGACTTCTAATCTCTACTTTTATCTGCCTGACTTAAAAATTAATCTGAATAGACTTTTCTTTTTGGACTATGTAATATATATGTGTGTGCGTACTAAGTGGCTTCAGTCATATCCAACTCTTTGCAACCCTATGGACTATAGCCCGCCAGGCTCTGTACATAGAATTTCCCAGGCAAGAATACTGGAGTGGGTTGCCATTTCCTTTTTCAGGGGATCTTCCAATCCAAGAATCGAACCAGTGTCTCTTGCATTGCAGGCAGACTCAACTGAGCCACCTGGGAGTATTTAATATATACCCGTGGCTTAAAAATAATAATACAGAGGTATAAAAGGATATACAGAAATACAGAAATAAGTGTCTTTGCTTAGATAGTACTAATACATGGTTTGTGTCTTCTTCCAGAGACCCTCTACCCATATATGAGCATATATCCTTTAACTTTCTTCCTGATACAAATGGTAGCTGACTGGGTATTAAGGTATCTTTGGCTTTAAACAGTACATTCCAATGTTGTTTGACATCTGTCCATATATAAATATCTCATATTTTTTAGACGGCTGCCTGTTTTGCATCTACCTACAGCTTTTTTACTCTGAAATCTCTAATGCTTGGGTGACTTGAGACAGGCTGTTTGCTCTGAAGCCAGGATTAAGGTACTACCTGGACTGTGCCCTGCCCTCTGCTTGAGCTTTTCTGTAGTTCTGTCAGTCCTTCTAGGATCATGTTGGTGACTTTTTGTCTTACAATTTTCCCTCCTTTCTATTAACTTAAAAAAATTGAAGTTGAAATATAGTTGATTTACATTGTTGTGTTAGTTTCTGGTATACAGCAAAGTGATTCAGTTATATATATGTGTATATATATATATTCATTCTTTATTATATTCCTTTCCAATTTGATTTATTATAGGATATTGAATATAATTACCTGTGCTATACAATAGGATCTTGTTTATCCATGCTATATATAATAGTTTGTATCTGCTAGTCCTGAACTCCAAATCCATTCCTCCCTCTGTTAACTCTTATTTTCAGTTCAGTTCAGTCGCTCAGTCGTGTCCGACTCATTGCGACCCCATGAATCACAGCACACCAGGCCTCCCTGTCCATCATCAACTCCCAGAGTGCACTCAGATTCCCGTCCATCAAGTCAGTGATGCCATCTAGCCATCTCATCCTCTGTCGTCCCCTTCTCCTCCTGCCCCAATCCCTCCCAGCATCAAAGTCTTTTCCAATGAGTCAACTCTTCGCATGAGGTGGCCAAAGTACTGGAGTTTCAGCTTCAGCATCATTCCTTCCAAAGAAATCCCAGGGCTGATCTCCTTCAGAATGGACTGGTTGGATCTCCTTGCAGTCCAAGGGACTCTCAAGAGTCTTCTCCAACTTAGGGAGGAGTAAATTACAGTGAAAAGTGAGAATCGGCTTTGTGTGATTTTCGCTATTGTTGTTATCTAACTAAATTTGTTTGGTCTTTAGTTTCTTAGAGATTTTGTTTGTTTTTTTACTGCTAAAGTGACATTTCTTTCAGTTAATGTAAACTGTGACTGGATGGTGATGCCTCAGTCCTGATTCTGTAAGCAAAAGCTTGGGATGAAAGTATGACTTATCAGAGGTACATATCTGCTGTATTATATGATGGAATTTTTTGCTTTTAGTTGATGCATAGCAATTGTAGGAAATTTAAAATCAGATTGCATATTTTGAGGATAGATAAGAAAAATGTAGCTTTATTTTGTTATTACATTCATCTTCAAAGCATCTCACCTGAGGCTGTGTTGCTAGGAGAGCAGCCATTCATATTGGTTTGGGAATTTCTCAAGGGCATAGATCATATCCTTCACTTTCATGTCTTCAGTGAATAATATTATACCTGGTATTTAATAAGTAAAGTAAAGTCACTCAGTCGTGTCCGACTCTTTGTGACCCCATGGACTGCAACCCACCAGGCTCCTCAGTCCATGGGATTCTCCAGGCAAGAATACTGGAGTGGGTTGCCATTTCCTTCTCCAGGGGATCTTCCCGACCCAGGGATCGAACCCAGGTCTCCCGCATTGGAGGCAGACGCTTTAACCTGAGCCACCAGGGAAACCCAGTAAATATGTGTTAGACCAAACAAATGTTTCACCAGATAGGCACTAAAATAATTTCATTCTGCTTATAAATGTATTGTAGCATGTTGCAGTGTTCATAATTAATTTAGTAATTTTTTTTAACCAACCCTTGTAGGTAGTGGTTTTAAGAGAACAATTTTGAAGTTTTCTTATATTAAGGATGGATGATCAGTTAGAAATTCCCTTCATACTGGTCTTAGAATTCAGCAGGTGTGACAGGAATTACAGATTTGCTTGCAGTGTTGGGAATGATATTGTGGTTCAACAGTCATCCTAAAGAAACTGAGTTCATGTGTGAATCAACAATAAAGCATACAATATACTATTTAAAAACCGTTGTTGCTGCAACTTAAAAGGGTCATTCACCAGTATATCAGTATATTAAGGGAGAAAAGGAAAGCTTCTCTTTGTTTGGGCTTCCCTGATGGGCTGGGTCTGATGGTAAAACATCTGCCTGCAGTGTGGGACACCCGGGTTCGATCCCTGGGTTGGGAAGATCCCCTGGAGAAGGAAATGGCAACCCACTTCAGTACTCTTGCCTGGAAATTCCCACGGACAGAGAAGCCTGGTAGGCTACAGTCCATGGGGTCACAAAGAGTCAGGCTGGACTGAGAGACTTCACTTTCACTTTGTCTTAACTAAACAACTTAAGCATATTTTATTAAAAGATGTGGACACTATTTTTGAATGTAAACTATGCCACAATCTCTTCAGAGGATTGTCTCTTAGCACAGAAGAGTTAGAATTAATATGATGTTATGTCAAGCATCTGACATACAACCTAATGTGAAATTGAATATTGATCCTTTTTGAAAAGAAATTTTTTAAACCTTTATATCAGTATATACAGTGTATTTTACTTTAATTGATAGCACAGGATTAAACGTTCAATGAGGTTTAACTAAATTTTATTGAGCACCCATTATGTGTGAGAATCTGAAATGTTCATTAATTAGTTACAGGCATCAAAAGCCTTCTCTTTGGAGGGCTGGTTTTTCAAAAGATACTGAATTGATGATCTATGTAAACGGTATGTAGTGACTTCTAAGATGATTTTATTTTTATTTTATTTATTTTACTTTATAATAATGTATTGGTTTTGGCATACATCAACATGAATCTGCCACAGGTGTACACGTGTTCCCAATCCTGAACCCCCCTCCCCCCGCCCTCCCCATACCATCTCTGGGTCATCCCAGTGCATCAGCCCCAAGCATCCTATATCTTGCATTGAACCTAGACTGGCGATTCATTTTTTTATATGATATTATACATGTTTCAGTGCCATTCTCCCAAATCATACCACCCTCTCCCTCTCCCACAGAGTCCAAAAGTCTGTTCTATACGTCTGAGTCTCTTGCTGTCTCGCATACAGGGTTGTTGTTATCATCTTTCTAAATTCCATATATATGTGTTAGTATACTGTATTGGTGTTTTTCTTTCTGGCTTACTTCACTCTGTATAATCGGCTCCAGTTTCATCCACCTCATTAGAACTGATTCAAATGTATTCTTTTTAATGGCTGAGTAATACTCCATTGTGTATATGTACCACAGCTTTCTTTTCCATTCATCTGCTGATGGACATCTAGGTTGCTTCCATGTCCTGGCTATTATAAACAGTGCTGCGAAACGTAAGGTGAGAGAGTTATCAGTATAGGAAAAGCAATAATTAGGAGTAAGGCAGCACGGCTCTCTTTCTCTCAGGATTAAGAGTTGTGGAGGAATTTTTGTTGCTGTCTGGGTGAACTTTGGTTGCTGTCTTGTCTCTTTTTTCAGGTTATAGTAGGTCTTAACTATTGCCAGAGGCACAGTTGGTTGGCTGCGTCAAACTGTTAATGAGCAAAGCAATCAGAAAATGGTAGCTGATTAGAATAAAGCCGTTATGTCCCCGTGGGAAACCAACAAAACCTTAAATGGTAACTGAAACCAACTTAAGGAACAATTTTTGCCTGTGTTTATGGAATGAGGGCACATCTTATTTTTCTCATTTGTAATACATATAAGCAGAATTGGAAAATCACTCAGGTCCCATTTTTTACTTTCTGGTTAACTTTACAGAGACTTTTAAAAAAAATTTATAGGGAAGATTTTCTTAAACATAGAGAGCTCACCAGTATGTCTAACAAATACCCATCAGGCGTGATCCTGAAAGCTGTGAATACAGTGGTGAACATCAAAGGTATCTTTTCTGTCCTCTTAGAGTTTCCAGTTTAATGGAGATAAAAGTATCTAATGACGAAATAGTGAGATAATATGGTATAGGTGTACAGGGTACTCCAGGAGTATGGGGGAAGAATTCTTAACAGGAAACAGGAGGGGTCTGAGAAGGCTTCCTGGAGGAAATGACATCTAACCTGGAATCTGAAGGATTTTAGAAGTGGGCCAGACTAGGGAAATGGGGAGAATGTTATAGGCAGAAAGAAAGAAACATAGGAGAAGGCCTGAAAAGTGAGAGAATTTGGTGAATCCAAGGACATGTAAGAAATTTGGTTTGCTTGGATCAGTACAACTGTGTGTGTGTGTGTGTGTGTGTGTGTGTGTGTGTGTGTGCGCGCCTAAGTGGTGTGAGGGTGGTAGAGTATTTTTTGTGATTTGATAATTAAGATTAATTAGTCAAGGTTGAATAAATACCTTTTTTTTTGTTATGGTTGATTCTGATAACCTGGTAGATGGTATCTGATGTAGGGGTGCAGCCTTAAGTTTTACAAGTAATGTTTTTTATGTATAACTTCACGTTGTTTCTAGTCATAGCTAAACCTCATTCAGATTATTTCTGTGTCCTTCAATCCTTTTAAACAGTTTAGTATCTTTAAAGGCAGAATTGAATTTGTAGTATGGGTCTAGCTGGTTTTTTAATTTAGGATTAAAATATGCAAAATTTTCCCATGTTTTCTTCTGTCTGGTAATACACCCACCAATACTTACTAACAATTATATGTAGATCAATTACAGAAGTTTATCTAAAGTGTTCTTTATCATCAGCCTACCTCTCATAGTTTGTCAATTATGAGGTTAACTAAATATATTAGCAGTTTATTGCCAATATATTTTATAATGTGAAATAGACTAGAGAAGTGTGTGTGTGTGTGTGTGTGTGTGAACTTACTTTTACACAATGAATAATACCCAAGTTATCTACTGAATCTTCTAAAATACATGTTTTCTGGTTTTGTGGTAGTATGATCTTGTGAAATAAACTTTGAATTGGATTTGGGAAGTGGTAGAAATTATTTCATTATATATATATTTTTTAATTCTTCTGGAATTTAGGTTCATATTTTCTTTCATATTCTCCAAAGATAGCTTTGGTTTGTTTCATAAGATGAATAAACCAAAGTGCACACAGCTTTAAGGTCACACAGCTAGATGATATCAGAATTGGAATCTCTAAAGACTTAGTAAAGTTATGATAATGTGGTAATCTTTTTGCAATAGAAATTTGAAGGCTAACATCTTCAAAATGATGATAAAATGCAACATGATGAAAATTAAAAATTAAAGGTAAACAAATTGCAAAAGATTGAATCAGAAATGCTTAACTTTTATGGATCCTATTTCTGCTTTATTGACTATGCCAAAACCTTTAACTGTGTGGATCACAGTAAACCATGGAAAATTCTGAAAGAGATGGCAATACCAGATCTCCTGACCTGCCTCTTGAGAAACCTATGTGCAGGTCAGGAAGCAACAGTTAGAACTGGACATGGAACAACAGACTGGTTCATTTTTTTTTTTTTTTTTTGAAGAAACTGAAGGCTCATTAATTAGTGAACAGAGATCAATTTTGTCCATTTACCTGTGTCAACAACCAGTAGGAAGCAGTGACAAAAGAGGTTCTATTTGTGTTTTATTTTAAATACTTCAGGAGTGCTTGTTGCTGTTTATTTTCTGCCTGCTTTTTGATCTTCTATCATAATGCTTAGATTCTGTAGATAAGTGGCTTTTCTTCAATGAGTATTTATTCAGTGTTGTTAGAGCTGAGAACTTTGTAAATAAGACAGGCTTGGTCTTGGCCACTTTGGAATTTATAGTCTACTGGCAGACAGGCTTTAAACTAGTAGTTCTGTCAATATTTAATTAATTGCAATTAGGGTGAGTATTTGAGGGAGAAAGGCTTTGAATAAATTTCTAGTAGTATTAAGAGACCTAAGCAAAATTCAAAACCATGGACCAAGGATTCTTTACTGTCCACTAAATGATCATAATCCCATGTTGGCCCAGAACCGCAAGTAGTTTGAGCTGAATTTAAAAAGAAAGGCACAATCTTGTGAGACAGTTTTGACCTTCTTTACGTCATCAGGGGGAAATGTGTTATTTCATGTTTACTTCTTACTACAAAAGAGAGCTGGAAGAACCAGCCAAAAACTTGGGTTGAGGTGGCATTTAATTCTTCTGTACCACTCCAGGTCTGTTGCATCAGAATCTCCAGGAGTGGGTCATGTACATTTTTATTACCAGGTCTTTGTGATGATCAAGCAGATACTAGAACAATTGCCAAGACATCCCAGGAGTTGATTGGCTGCTGAATTAGAAAAAGACCATCAGTTTCAGGTGTCCTAACATCCAAGTGATAAAATTTTGCTTAGAATGCAGTTTGTAACTTATTTTTGAGTATAGTGTGGTAGATACTGGCAGTGCTTGCATTTTGTTTTAAAGAGTAAAAGCACACTTTTGGATTGTCAGCGGTGATTTTCCAGTTTAAAAGTACATGATAAAGTTACCTTTGTGTTTTCTTTGTTTCCTCAGGAACTAAACAACTTAAGCATATTTTATTAAAAGACGTGGACACTATTTTTGAATGTAAATTATGCCGCAGTCTCTTCAGAGGATTGCCAAATTTAATTACCCATAAAAAATTCTACTGCCCACCAAGTCTGCAGATGGATGACAGTAAGTTTTATTCATAGGTTCATTTATGCATTTACTGTGTGTTCTTATACTATAGCTGCACATTCACATTAGAATGGTATCAGTATCTGGTTACAGATGACTTAGTGATGGAGAACAAAATAAAATACTTGACTCAGTGTTATATATTTGGTTTCTTAAAGAGATAATTTAATATCTATTTTTTAATATCTGTCATTTGGATTTTGCTAAAGATAAATGAAGTTAGATTTTTACTACATTGATTTGTATTAAAACATTGGATATTGTTTTTGAATGTTTATGTAGAACAAAATAAAATACTTGACTCAGTGTTATATATTTGGTTTCTTAAAGAGATAATTTAATATCTATTTTTTAATATCTGTCATTTGGATTTTGCTAAAGATAAATGAAGTTAGATTTTTACTACATTGATTTGTATTAAAACATTGGATATTGTTTTTGAATGTTTATGTGAACTATACAGTTTATATTCAGGATTTTTGTAAATTAAAATATTGATGCTTGATGGGGGTGTTTGTATTTTTACTTCTTAGCAGCTTGTTACCAGATATGACTCATTGTTTACTTAGATTCTCCTTAAGTAAATGAGAAGGTTGAAAATAGAGCAAAGAATGAGTAAATAAATTGATGTTTGGGGTATTGTGGAGAGCATTAAAAAATATTTGATAATCTTTCTAATGTTTTCTGGGTCTTGATTTGAAGATCAGTTTTATTCTCAGTGAAATTGACTTGATATATCATTTTATCAGAAATTGGATTGTGTTGCAAGCTAACCTGAAATCTGAAATAGCTTTATGTAATGAAGGCAGGTAGTAAGCTAATGAAGTTTTTGTGTAACCAAATGTTTGTTGAGTTAAGTATATTGTCTGTGTATGATTAAGTTGCGGTGTATGTATTGATACTGTTTTATTGCTTTAAAGAGCTAACATAAATTCCTTAAAATATTTTATTAAGTCATAGATTACTTTCATTGTTTTTTGTTCAGGGATTTAACTCTTGTGAACTTAACAAAATATAGAAGTTATTTTGTCAATTTGATATTTCAGTTGCATTGTGGACTTTGTGCATTTTTCAACTTAACCTTTTGGGGATGGGAATGGAGTGCAAAACTCCAAATAGCAAAAGTACCACTTTAATTATTAGTATGAAGTGATTTAAAATATAGGAAATAGATGAAACAAAAATTTCATATTTGTCTTGAAGTTTTTCCTACCCCTGTTAGATCTTACTATTCTTCTTTTATCCTTGAGATGTAAATGAAAAGGCAGTCTAGAAATCAGTTTCAAGTCTAACCTTGCAATTAAGGAACTAGTAGGAATTTAATTAACTTTCTGGTAGTTATTCTGTGTTAGTTTTTGGTGTGAACTAAAGTTTAGTTGAATTTTAGAGGGAAATAGATAAATGGATTTGCTGGATTACTGTATACTCTTCTGTAATACTTATTCTAGAAATACTTCTGTGAAAGTATTCTTACAGACACTACTTTATCCATTTTAAAAAGAAAGATTTGTAGACTAGAAGAATTATGATAAATCATTTCTTGATTTCTAAGTGGTTATCAGATTTGATACTGTATTTGTAGCTAGAATTTAGCATTGTATGTAGGAACATAACCAGTGTTAGTCAACTCTGTTACAATAGGAATGTTAGGTTGCCTACAGACAGAGTAATTATGTTGCACAAGAAAATAAAACTAGCTCTGTTTTTGGAATTAATTTATAGTTTTTTAATCATTGGTTTAATAGAATTGTGCCATGTTAAGACATGAATAGGACTGAATTTAACCAACACTTCTATACATCATCATTTATGTTTCTAAGTTTTCCTATAAAATCTTTTTCATTTTCCATAAGATGTTCAAATGTCCCCCTACAATTAGATTAGATTATTATGGATTAAGTTAATAGGAATGCTGTTACGTTTTCTAAAAAAAAAAAAAAAAAAATGATTTTTATACTAACATACTTCATGGTATTTTATCCATCTTGGGTTATGAGAACTTTTGACTTTCCTTTGCTAGCCTAAAAATATGAAGTATTATTTTTATTGTTTGGGATACCCATCTGCTTAAATATTTTATATTAAGGGCCCTTATATTAAGTAGCTCTTCCGATTGTATCTGTTCCTTAACATTTGTGTACCATAATGAGATTTTAAATTAAAGCAAATTTTAATTTAATCAGTACCAGTTTTTTAGCCTCATAAAATACTGAGAAGTAGATAATACTCTCGTAAAAATAAATACAAATTAATAATAAATTTTAAGACAGGTTAATAATACATTTAAAAATATTAGAGGACTAGAGCAGGCTAATTATTTCAGATTAAAATGTTGTTTTTTCCTTAACAGACCTTCCTGATGTAAATGATAAGCAAAGCCAAGCCATAAACGACCTCCTAGAAGCCATATATCCAAGTGTGGACAAGCGAGAATACATTATTAAACTAGAACCTATAGAAACTAATCAAAATGCAGTGTTTCAATATATTTCAAGGACTGATAATCCCACTGAAGTCACAGAGTCAAGCAGTACTCCTGAACAGCCTGAAGTTCAAATACAGGAAACTAGCACTGAGCAGTCTAAAGCAGTTCCAGTTACAGACACAGAGGTGGAAACTGTAGAGCCCCCTCCTGTTGAAAGTGTTGCAGATGACGTTTCACCTCCATCTGATGAACAACCGCAGGAATCACAGGCTGACTTGGAAACTTCTGACAATTCTGATCTTGGTCACCAGTTGATATGTTGTCTTTGTAGAAAAGATTTCAATTCCAGACGAGGTGTTCGTCGTCACATTCGAAAAGTACACAAGAAAAAGATGGAAGAACTAAAAAAGTACATTGAAACACGAAAGAATCCAAACCAGTCCTCTAAAGGACGCAGTAAGAATGTTCTAGTTCCATTAAGTAGGAGTTGTCCAGTATGTTGTAAATCATTTGCTACAAAAGCGAATGTAAGGAGGCATTTTGATGAAGTTCATAGAGGACTAAGGAGGGATTCAATTACTCCTGATATAGCAACAAAGCCTGGGCAACCTTTGTTCCTGGATTCTGTTTCTCCTAAAAAATCTTTTAAGACTCGAAAACAAAAGTCGTCTTCAAAGGCTGAATACAATTTAACTGCATGCAAATGCCTTCTTTGCAAGAGGAAATATAGTTCACAAATAATGCTTAAAAGACATATGCAAATTGTCCACAAGATAACTCTTTCTGGAACAAACTCTAAAAGAGAGAAAGGCCCCAATAATACTGCCAGCAGTTCAGAAATAAAAGTTAAAGTTGAACCAGCAGATTCTGTAGAATCTTCACCCCCTTCCATTACCCATTCTCCACAGAATGAATTAAAGGGAACAAATCATTCAAATGAAAAAAAGAACACACCGGCAGCACAGAAAAATAAAGTTAAACAAGACTCTGAAAGCCCTAAATCAACTAGTCTGTCTGCTGCAGGTGGCCAGCAAAAAACCAGGAAACCAAAACTTTCAGCTGGCTTTGATTTTAAGCAACTTTACTGTAAACTTTGTAAACGTCAGTTTACTTCGAAACAGAACTTGACTAAACACATTGAATTGCACACAGATGGGAATAACATTTATGTTAAATTCTATAAGTGTCCTCTTTGCACTTATGAAACTCGTCGGAAGCGTGATGTGATACGACATATAACTGTGGTTCATAAAAAGTCATCCCGTTATCTTGGGAAAATAACAGCCAGTTTAGAGATCAGAGCTATAAAAAAGCCCATTGATTTTGTTCTAAATAAAGTGACAAAAAGAGGCCCTTCGAGAGACGAAGCAAAACATAGTGATGCAAAACATGATGGCACTTCTAACTCTCCTAGTAAAAAGTATGAAGTAGCTGATGTTGGTATTGAAGTAAAAGTCACAAAAAACTTTTCTCTTCACAGATGCAATAAATGTGGAAAGGCATTTGCCAAAAAGACTTATCTTGAACATCATAAGAAAACTCATAAGGCAAATGCTTCCAATTCACCTGAAGGAAACAAAACCAAAGGCCGAAGTACAAGATCTAAGGCTCTTGTCTGGTGAGGAACAGTTACAGAGTTTTGCTTTATTTCCCCCCATCGAACTAAAAAAATCATTTGACCATAATTTATAGCTGGTTCCATTTTAACACGTTTGCTTCCATATATCTTATGGCAATGGGAACTGCAAGAGTAATGTGCATATTGCATTTACCTCTTCAGTGACCTTTATTCCAATGGCTTGGGAACAAAAGTTAACTTCAGAACTTAATCTTCCACAGGACAATGCAATATAGTTATAGATAGATGGCACAGGGTCAGTGATTTCCTCTCAATGTTGTAAAATATATACATTAATATTGGCTTATGTTTACAATAGAAGTCTTCTGTTTAACTAACTTTGCACAGGTTTAATTTGATTCAGTGACTTAGTCTACTAATTAATACATTGTGGGAAAGTTAAGTATATTAGAATGAATTTGTGAAGGCGATAATTATAGGAAAAACGTCTTTTGAGGCACTGTAATTATTGTAAAAATTAATCTGTGACGGCTAAATAAAGTGCTGCACTCAGAAAAAATACAACCCCCAAATTGAATTTAGAACAATTAGCATTTTTTATTATTTACATTTAACATAGTGCTTCCAGGCAAAAGGGAAAACTCGATAAACAAAAGTTTGGATTATTTTCCCTTTTCCTTGGAAGTATGTGTTAGTTACTGTGTTTTAGTTTTGATCTATGGAAAGTGATTGTTTAGGTCCCAGATTCTCTTTATTTTTACCTTTTTGTTTAAATAAACTTTTGGTGATCATTTCAACATAGTTAATATTATTAAGTAGGTTTTTTTTCTTTTTTTTATGGTTGTGTGTTGAAAAGTAAAATCCCTATTGGGAAAAAAGAAAATAATATTACTTTTTTAGAGGGTTTTGGAACAAATGTAGATTTTTAAAATGCAATATAAAATAAGGTGTACACTCCCTTTTGTTTTCATAAATCTCCCTGTATTTTTAAAGTTTACCTTCAGTACCTGTGTCCCTCATATTAAGGCATTTAATATATTTAATTAGTATTAAAGTAGTTTTGGATTCAGGTTCTAAAGCAGTATACTTAGTTTGAGTGCTGAGTAGGTTAAATGTTGTGGTTTGACTATCACACATTTTTTTTGTGTGTGGAAAACTTGAGATGAAACCAGTCTTTAGAAGTCATTTATTGTATAATTCTAAAAATAAGGTTTTATTGGTAAACTCAAAAGTGTTCATTTATTCCCATTTCTCCTCAGATAACTTCAAGTGATGTACGAAAAGGTTTGGAGTTCATTTTTGTGGAAAGACTTTAAATTGGTGTTAGAACCACTAAACATCTTCAAATGGTACTATGAGGAAAAAAAGAAAAAGTTTTGATAAATATATGACTGTAACTGCTGTTTTCTGACTAAAATAATAACCATCTAACCACTTGTTTCTAAGGCACTGCCTCTTCCGCACTTTCAAGTAGCTGTGACATTAAGTATTGTCATCACAATCCATCAACTAACCACCCTTGTGCATTTGGTCTACGTTTTCTACACAAACGGTGCAGATTTTGTTTTCCAACAGTTTGTTGATTAAAGTGATCAACAACCTGAAGAAAATATCACCACTGGTGATTTTTAATTAACAAAGACTTTATCTTAGCGATTTTAGTTTTGTTCCACTTCATTTGGCAGAATTTTTATCTGGATTGTACAGATACATAATTTCCTAGTGAGTGTATGTTAGGACCAAAAGATAAATTAATATCAGCACATTATAAATATTTAGCCTGCTAAATATTTGTAATTATTTTTACATCCATTTATTTCTAACTTGTTCTGCAGCACTTAAATGTTTGCAAGTTTCATTCTAAAATTTATACTACAGGAAAGTTGCAGTTCATTTTCACTCATGGATCATCACATTCTTCATTTGTAAACATCTGAGGTTTTTTTATGAAAATTAAACATTCCCCTGTATTTCTTTAAATTTCATTCAAAGCACTTTAATGATAGATGCAACTTAAATTTTCAGTTTTTTTTTAAAGACCGCACATTTACTGATGTTAATATGAAGGCAGTAGTAAATAGCTTACTGAAATTTTATGGATTCAGACAATCCCTGCACAACCATTTCTTACAATATTAGTTTATTTCTTTAAATATTGCTAAAAAAGGAAGATTGGGGTGTAAACCCTGCTTTTTCCCCCTCTCCCAAGTAAAATCTTAGATGACCACTTTAGATAATATTTGATTCCTACTGAAAAATTTAAAAAATAATAAATTTTTGTCCATTTTTGTAATCAAGATTTTAGGGAAAACAGAAGTACATCTATCTTTACTGAAATATTGGGCAGGTTTTTGTGTATCAATATTTTGTATTTTTTAGGGAATACTTTATTTTTAAATAATTTTTAGTAATTTTTGTCAAATTATAATTTTAAAAGGTACAGCAGGAGAATATACCGTGTTTTTATATAGTTTCACATGCGAACTTAGGAGGGACCCTGTCCATCTATATACTTTTCATATAAAATTTTAAAATGTTGAAGATCCACAAGGTCATAATAAAATGATTTTATAGCTAGAAAAGCATTTACCCTTCCCAGTGCTTTGCACTAAAATATACTGTGAAAGGAAAGTAGAAAGACTGTAACTTGCTGGAAATGTTCTATATTGAATGTACATGCTCTTGTTGGAAATATGTACTATATGTGATGGAAATAAACCAGACTCGAAGTTATTTCAGCTAAATGTGCTTCAGCGAAGGTGCATTGGTTGAAACTTAAATGTTTTATTATCAAATTTAAATTTATTCAATGACTGAGCGGCTACACTTGAAATTTATCCTGATGGTTTTATTTTTAAGAGTTAGAGTGATAATTTCTCTTTAATTTAAAAACAGATTTACTTTTCCACATATGGAAAACTTGTACTTATAGGTCTAACTTTAATGATTAATAGCATAATATATTTAGGGAACTAAATGTGTAGGTGTTATTTCATTTATAAACCATCTTCATTAGTGGCACATTATTAAACCTGTATGTTTGACTTTTGCAAGGTGTTATCTTTTATGCATTCCTACACACAAGACATATTCCATTTCCAGACTTAACTGCCTATAACAAATGGAAAGATAATGAGGATTCCTAAAAACCTTGGGGTAGCTCTTTGCTGCAACTTCCCATGTGTATGCTAGCCTTTTCCTTTCTACTTTACTTGTTAAATCCTGTAGGGAAGAAAGAGAAATAGCCTGATGCTTGTGGAGCCCAACTGCAGCAATTCCCTTCCTCCACTCAGTTGTTTTCACAGGACCATTCACATAGTTTGTCTCCTCTGTCATAACATTAGGGCCATAGAGCAGGAATTTAGGAGGGAGCATCAAGGGTTCCAAGGACTATAAAAAGATTTCATCTGGGTCATAGAGTTAAAAAAGAAAAAACACCACCACTATGTCAGGACTTGTCCAAATTAGAAGGGCCTGGAGAGATTAAGAGTATTTTATCATAATAGCTAAATTAATGGATCATGGGAGACATAGGAGTTAGAAAACTCGGACCAGTTAAGAGTAGAATGAACATGTAAGAAGTGATTAGAAATTCTTTGTTCTTTGTATTCCTTTCTGGTCTTCATCCTTAACTTTTTGATTTTATTTTGACTCTTGGGCTTTGTCATCTCAAGAGGATGAGGCTTTTGAGAAAAGGCCTAAGAAATTTGTGCCAGAAGCTTTTTGCATGTAGCTGTATAAGCAAGTATTTGTAGCACTTTTTGTTGTGGAGTGAGGGGGAGCAGTGGTTAATCAGGTAAAGAACTATCAAGAATGCCTTACTTTAAGATCTGTCTCTGGGTACAGATTATATCTACCTTTGCTGCTGTTTGATCAACAGTTTTTCTATAGAATTCAACTTCTTTCCTGAAGATATCTTTTACTCCTAAATTATATTGGTGGAAGAGGAAAAACAATAAAAGGTATGGCTTGCACTTCAACTTTTTAAGTTTGTATAGTGCAAGTGAGAACTGGATTGAGTATGGCTGACACTAAGCAGGTGGTATTTTTTTTTTTACAGTGTGTACATTCTTAAAGAATAATAAATTATCCATCCTTAATCTTTAGCCTAGTTTTATTTATTTTTATATACACACATAAAGATAGGATTTTGCTCATATATATATATGTATACACACACATATGTATATAAATTTTGGCTCATATATATGTACCCTCATATATATAAAATTTGGCTTATGTATATATACACACAATACACACCAAATTTTCAGTTGACACCTTGCTTGTATTGTTGAAAAGTACCTTCACTTTAGGAATGTGTGTTTGTTACATTGCTTTATGGTCAGAGAGCCTATGGATGCAGTAGTGGGGGAGTTGTATGGTTTTGCTATGGGTTTGAGCTTTTGGGTATAGAGAGAGAACTTTCCCAGTAGTTGTTATGGCAAGTAGATATGGAGATACAGGCCCAAGTAAGTATCATTTCCTGCTATGAATTACAAAAGATGTCTTCAAATGGCATGACCACTGAGAAAGATTTGAAATGCTTCTGTAACTGCAGAAATTAGGTCTCCAGATTTCCTGTAGTGGCCTAGGGAAATAATCTAGGTCCTTAGGAGTTTTAGAATTTACTTTTCTAACGGAATCTTAAGATTACCAGGATTATGATTCAGACAGGGTCTCATAGTTGACCTCTGGCTGAGCTGTAAGATATGGGCAGTGTGAAGTTGGCTGTGCTGTTAGGCAAAATCCTTTTCTATTCTGTGGTATTCTTTCTGTCTTCTCTGACTTTCAAAGCTAATGGAAACCTCAAGATGGAAGAGAAGTAAGTGTCAGCAGTCTCAAGATTGGCTAGTAGTTGTTTGGTTTCTAAGGCATTTGGCCCATGACAGAATTGTAGGAAAAAATGTGTTTCATTTAAACTGGGCTTCCCTGGTGTCTCAGCAATAAAGAATCTACCTGCCAGTGCCGGAGAGGCTTTTTGATACCTTGGTCAGGAAGATCCCTTGGAGGAGGAAATTACAAACCCAGCAGTATTCTTGCCTGGGAAATCCATGGACAGAGACCTGGTGGGCTACAGTCTGTGGAGTCACAAAGAGTTGGACACGACTTAGCAACTAAACAAGAACAATTACTTTGGCTTTTCTAATTTTCCAAATTCTTTCCTCTTCTCCCTTTTAGTTTGTTTCTGCACTCTTTTCCTTTTATCTCTGTTGTGAGCTTCTCAGTTCAGTTAAGTTGCTCAGTTGTGTCCAACTCTGCAACCCCATGAACTACTGCAGCATACCAGGTTTCCCTGTCCATCACCAACTCCCAGAACCTACTCAAACTCATGTCCATCGCATCAGTGATGCCATACAACCATATCATCCTCTGTCGTCCCCTTCTCCTTCCGCCTTCAATCTTCCCCAGCATCAGGGTCTTTTCAAATGAGTCAGTTCTTCATATCAACTGGCCAAAGTATGGGAGTTTCAGATTCAACATCAGTCCTTCCAATGAATATTCAGGATTAATCTTCTTTAGGATGGACTGGTTGGATCTCCTTGCATTCCAAGGGACTTTCAAGAGTCTTCTCCAACACCACAGTTTAAAAGCATCAGTTCTTCTGGTGCTTAGCTTTCGTTAGCGTCCAACTCTCACATCCATGCCCGACTGTTGGAAAAACCATAGCCTTGACTAGATGGACCTTTGTTGGCAAAGTAATGTCTCTGCTTTTTAATGCTGTCTATGTTGGTCATAACTTTTCTTCCAAGGAGGAAGCATCTTTTAATTTCATGAGTGGAGTCACCATCTGCAGTGATTTGGAGCCCCCAAAAATAAAGGCTGACACAGTTTCCACTGTTTTCCCATCTATATCCCATGAAGTGATGGGACCAGATGCCATGATCTTAGTTTTTTGAATGTTGACTTTTAAGCCAACTTTTTCACTCTCTCTTTTATCAAGAGGCTCTTTAGTTCTTCTTCACTTTCTGCCATAAGGGTGGTGTCATCTGCATATCTGAAGTTAATGATATTTCTCCCGGCAATCTTGATTCCAGCTTATGCTTCATCCAGCCTGGCATTTCACATGATATACTCCACATATAAGTTAAATAAGCAGGGTGACAAAATACAGCCTTGATGTACTCCTTTCCCGATATGGAACCGGTCTTTGGTTCCATTTCCATTTCTAACCTGCATACAGATTTCTCAGGAGGCAAAGTAATGGTCTGGTATTCCCATCTCTTAAAGAATTCTCCACAGTTTGTTGTGATCCAGTGTTCTTGCCTGGAGAATCCCAGGGATGGGGGAGCCTGGTGGGCTGCCGTCTATGGGATTGCACAGAGTCGGACACGACTGAAGTGACTTAGCAGCAGCAGCAGCAGCAGCAGATGGTTTTCTGAAACTCTCTTGCTTTTTCGATGATCCAGCAGATGTTGGCAATTTGATCTCTGGTTCCTCTGCCTTTTCTAAATCCAGCTTGAACATCTGGAAATTCGTGGTTCATGTACTGTTGACTCCTGGCTTGGAAAATTTTGAGCATTACTTCGCTAGTGTGTGAGATGAGCGTAATTGTGTGGTAGTCTGACCATTTTTTGGCATTGCCTTTCTTTGGGATTGGAATGGAAACTGACCTTTTCCAGTCCTGTGGCCACTGCTCAGTTTTCCAAATTTGCTGGCATATTGAGTGCAGCACTTTGACAGCATCATCTTTTGGGATTTGAAATAGCTCAACTGGAATTCCATCACCTCCACTAGCTTTGTTCAGAGTGATGCTTCCTAAGGCCCACTTGGCTTTGCATTCCAGGATGTCTGGCTCTAGGTGAGTGATCACATGATCATCGTTATCTGGGTCATGAAGTATTCTTACCTCCTCTTAATATCTTCTGCTTCTTTTAGGTCCATGCCATTTCTGTCCTTTATTGTGCTCGTCTTTGCATGAAGCTTTCCCTTTGTATTTCTCATTTTCTTGAAGAGATCTCTAGTCTTTCCCATTCTATTGTTTTCCTCTATTTCTTTGCATTGAACATTGAGGAAGGCTTTCTTATCTCTCTTTGCTATTCTTTGGAACTCTGCATTCATATGGGTATATCTTTCCTTTTCTTCTTTGCCTGTCACTTCTCTTGTTTTCTCAGCTATTTGCAAGGCCTTCTCAGACAACCATTTTGCCATTTTGCATTTCTTTTTCTTGGGGATGGTCTTGATCACTGCTTCCTATACTATGTTCAAACCTCTGTCCATAGATCTTCAGGCACTCTGTCTATCAGATCTAATCCCTTGAATCTGTTCGTCACTTCCACTGTATTATCGTAAGGGATTTGATTTAGGTCATACCTGAATGGTCTAGTGGTTTTCCCTACTTTCTTCAATTTAAATCTGAATTTGGCAATAAGGAGTTCATGATCTGAGCCACAGTCTGCTCCTGATCTTGTTTTTGCTGACTGTATGGAGCTTCTCCATCTTTGGCTGCAAAGAATATAATCAGTCTGATTTCGGTATTGACCATCTGGTGATGTCCATGTGTAGAGTCTTATGTTGTTGGAAGAGGGTGTTTGCTATGACTAGTGCATTCTCTTGGCAAAACTCTGTTAGCCTTTGCCCTGCTTCATTCTGTGCTCCAAGGCCAAATTTGCCTGTTACTCCAGGTGTTTCTTGACTTCCTACTTTTGCATTCTAGTCCCCTATAATGATAAGGGCATCTTTTTTGGGTGTTAGTTCTAGAAGGTCTTGTAGGTCTTCATAGAACTGTTCAGCTTCTTCAGCATTACTGGTTGGGGTATAGACTGAGCTGAGCTTTTAGCTCTTTTCTTTTCTCTTTTCTCTTCTGGTTAACAGATCATTAGTACCAAGATTGCTAAAACATATTTTTAAGAAGGTAAAGGGTGGAAAGAGAGCTCATTTCTTCTTGAATCTTTATCAATCTATACTCAATTTGTCAGGTTTATTATTTTTCAAGCTTCTTTCTCTGCATATTCACCACTCTCATGCCACAAATGGAGGGGAATTTATTGAATACTGAAGATGCATCTGCTTCAGACTTGGAGGTTTTACTGCCTGTGCACACTCAGCAGAATTAATTTGCTTGACTGTGTATTTTTAACTACATCTTGATAATTTTGTGTAGTGTCTTGTACGTTTTCATATATACCCAGGCACTATAAGTACATGTTTGATGTTACAGTAAGTAGTAACCTTTTCCATCTAAATTGTGCTGTCATATACTTTGAGATGTTTGGGTCTTAATCTCCTAAACTTTTATCTCAGTATGATAGTTTAATTTATTTGAGGAAGTGCCACCAGCACTAAAATGAGAGTTTATAGTAATAAGGAGAATTTCTTAGTATTAGCTGATAGTAATTAGCATTCATGGAGTGCTTACTATATACCAAGTACTTTGCTAATCTTTTACATGCCTGATGCCTCTAATCCACCAACAACTCTATGAAGTAAGAACTGTTCCTTTATTATCCCCACATCACAGAATAGAAAATAGAAGCTTAGAGAAGTTCAGTGTTTATTCAAGAAGTTAGGTTTATTCAAGTTCACATAGCTAGTAAACAGAATTAAGACTTGACTCTAAGTATGACTACAAATGGGGTTGCCTTAATCAGTGCACCTTATATTTGCAGATTTTATTGTTTGCAAAGTATGACTACATTACTTGTTGGCAGCTTGGTGTTATGGTCTGGAGGTAGATTCACTGGTGAAAACCCATAGACAGGAGCCCAACAGGCTCCCCTGTCCCTGGGATTCTCCAGGCAAGAACACTGGAGTGGGTTGCCATTTCCTTCTCCATTGTGTGAAAGCGAAAAGTGAAAGTGAAGTCGCTCAGTCGCATCCGACTTCTAGCGACCCCATGGACTGCAGCCTACCAGGCTCCTCCATCCATGGGATTTTCTAGGCAAGAGTACTGGAGTGGCTTGCTATTGCCTTCTCCGTTCTACGTCCTAGTTAGCCTCATTTGTAAATTTACAATAATATTTCTTACCTGATGGAGTTGTTCTTAGAAGAAAACTAAAGATCCGTGTGAAACACTTAGGATGGTCCTTGTCTTGTTACAGTAATTGTTAGATATGAGTGCTATAAGTAATCATAGTATAAGTGTGGGATTTCACAGTATAAATGTGGGATTTTTTTTATTACCTGGTAAAGTTAAGTTTAAATGAAAATGTTTTCCTTAGAAGAGAGTTCATTGCTATATGTTAGATTTTAGCTGCTGCTTTTAATTGGTAAATGACAACCAACTATATTATTACTTGCTACCAGTTTTCTTCTGATGTTACTGGCTTATCATTCCTACTCCTGTGTTTTTCATTTATCTTGAAAAAGGTATTGGTAGTTTTAAACACATTCATTGTAAGTTAGGCTTGTTTTTATCATTACTCCTTAGAACAACCCATCTGTCCTAAAATTCTCATTAGTATCTGTTATATCACACAATATTTTGGGTTTGGGCATGTGTGAAATATTGACATGGAGTGAATATTAAGTAACATAGTTGAAACACTATGAACTAATTATTTAAAAGCAAGTATTTAGTTGTAGAAAGAGTAGATTCTTCAGGAGAGCATGATTTGGGCTAAGTCAGGAATTGCTTTGGTGAATGTGTCGTGAAGAGATAAGTAACGGTACTTTTCACAGGTCTTGCCAGTGATAGTCATTAGTGGCAGTATTCCACATTTCAGCTGAGGCCCAAGCACTGTTAAATTATCTGCTGAGCCTGTTATTGATCATGTTTTTTTTAACCATAAGATGACAGTTTTAGAAATTTTTGTGTATGGGGATAATCACAACACCAGAGAACCTTTGTCCATCAGTTTGGATAAACTCATATCTTGAACTACAGATCAAGTGCTAGGGTTACCATTCTTGGGTTGTCTGGCTTCATGACTCTGACAGTCAAATTCTTCTGTCAGGTATCTGAGCATATTCCTGGTATACAAAGCATTATAATGTTTAAGCAATAGAATGATGTGGTTGAAAAACGTAGCCAAACCCAAACAAACAAATAACCCCACTTTGAATGCTTGAGTAACTTGCAGCCTGGGTGTCCTGCTCTATGTAATCTGGTAACACTTTTCCGTGTAAGAGCGTGTACTAATGTTATTTTCAGAGGAGAAGTTGTTATACCAGGGTGAAGCCTAAATGCATAGAACTCTTTTTACAACTCAGGTTTTGAATATTAGTTAATTCTTTCTATCTGTGGAATTATCTTGAAAAGAAATTAGCTCTGAGAAATGGAACTGTGGCTTTTAGACAGAGTTTCTTTCTAAGCTGTGCAAAAATAATATTTTTAAAAAGTTGAGACTCTTCTTGGCTATGTTGGTGGTTTGATAGACCTAAATTCCAAAGTACCTGGTTGTGTCTGGTAGTTTTTATTTTGGATGAGAAGAAAAAGTGAGGAATACTTCTAAGAAAAAAAAATAGCCAAATACGAGGAACATTGTGTGAACAAGTGATTGAATTATATGAAAATAATAACTTTCAGAGGAGAAGTTTTTTGTAGTGTTCTTAGGTTTTTGACATATAAATTGTTAGGATCATTCTATATAAGCTTCTGTAGGAGAGTGGCCATACCATTTTCATGCCTTTTGCTCATTAGATTATTTACTGAGTTCCTTGGAATCCAACATTTGGACAGTCGTAGATGTTTGAGACTTTCTGAGCTTCATTCTTCTTTCCTTTGAATGGGCAGGCTTTGAGGACATAAGATGGGCTAATGGGATTGTCTAGAGTTAGGCATGAACGCACTTAGTGAAATTTGTGAGTCATCTTCGATATTTATATCCCCAAGTTAAACTTTCCTCACCACGTTTTCATGATTTTCCAATTTATCCTTTCTTTGCCTGGCTGTCTTGACTAGCTACCTGTTGTTCCTTATCATTGTAAGTGGACAAAATCACTTATTTGCCTTGAAATCTGGATACATAAAAAAACACACCAGAGGAAGAAACTTTTAAAGGAGATGGTTTTTTTGCCTTTATCTGCCCTGAATCTCTTTTCAGTTTCTAAGTGTATAATTGTAATGATATGAATCATTAATTTGTAAGGTTTAAGATACTTCTTTGAAGGTCATTTCTTCCTGAGACAGTTAACTGGAGCTAAAGAACACAATGTCTTCAAACCACAGATTCTGCAAGATGGAAGTGAGACCCAGCCGCCACTCAGTTTGCCAGGTCATCTGATTGCACATATGTGAATCCATGTGCACCCTTTATAAAGCATCATGCTACTCTTTTTATTGTTGCAAGCACAGAGTTTTAAAATTGATCCATACCTGGGAAAGAGAGGTTTCTTTGAGAGCATTGTGGGGATAAGAGAGAAATGGCTCAGGCTTAAGAGAGTCTAGGAATAATCATACAGACTGGCTTCACCATGTAGATTTCAACTAAGTACTAGAGAAACCAGGAAAAAGTAATACAACTCTAGTGATTGGGTGTTACCCTCTTAGCAGCAGGAGTATGGCTTCTCGGCTGCTATTAGCCCTTCTCAGACTCTGCTTTTACCTTAAAAAAAAAAAAACCTTTTGCCTCATTTGGTATCTTAGTGTGGTACGTAACTGCCTCATTACTTCTGCTGCTTGTCTTCTCTGTGTTTTTCAGCTACTTCCCCTCTCCATATAGCTTGAATTTAGCCTGCTAAAAGAGACAATCTGATTGGTCCCATTAACTGCATTCTTGTTGGGCAAATCTCCCATGCCAGGCCTCTTTGTGGGTTGCTGGCCATACTTTGGCTGTTCCTGGGAACGTTGGTCCTGCTGTTGGTGATTGTGATAGCAGAGTCAGTGCCATAAAACATGGCCCTGGACCCAGTAAAAGGGAGTTTTTGGTGCCAGTCTTCTAAAAGAGGGATCAGTATTTCACTTTCAGAATGTTATAACCTTTCCAGTCTACATGATTTTCTTCCACTTTAAAGGTGATAGAATTAAAGGTAACTTGTGGGCTTGACTGTTTGTTAGTATAGCATCAACAATCTTTTCCATGCTGAGAAAAATGTGAGAAATGTTCTCTGATCAGCACCTGCAGTTCCTTTCCTGAACCAGTGCTGTTTCCATCTTTGGCTTTGTAGATTCAGAGACAGCCTGGAGTTTCCACTCAAAAAGAGCCATTCCATTTCCTGTAACAGCATCTTAGGCCTTTCTGTCAGTTGCTGCGATTTTCCAGACACCCACAATTATGCTGCACAATTTGAGTTGGTGATTTAGTGAATCCTTAAAGTACTGCTTCTGCTCTTCTTGTATTTTCCACATTTGGGCATACTCTGCAATAGCTGCTTTATAGCGTCTCATTCATTCCTTCCACGACAGGCACTACTGAGTGTCGTCATGTGTCTGGCACCATTTCCTTCTGGGAAAACAGAATCGCACAGTGGTTAAAGCATGGGCTTTCAAGAATCAGGCACACTGGAGTTCAAGCCATGTTTCCTTTGCTTACTAACTGTAGTTAGGGCAAGTTACTTAGTTTTCCTAAGCTTCAGTTTTTTTGTCTGTAAAATGACGGTATTAGAAACTATGGTATCTATAGGTTTGTTGTGGGAATTTATAAAAGTTTAATGATATATGTAGTATACTTAGCACAGTGCCTGGCTCATGAGCTCAATAAATATATGTTAACTTGGTTACAGTGATCACTACAATTGCTGTGAGTTTGCTGCCAAAATACTTTCCGGCACTTGGCAAATAGTTTCTGTTATCTTACTTTGCCATTTGATATTTGTTGCCTTTTCGTTGGTATTAATCCAACCGTTCAAGAAAAAGTCAGATGTAATGTCTGTGATAAAGTCAAGATGGACAGCAGTTTATTAAGTTAGAGCATATTATTTTATACTTCCCTGGTGGCTCAGAGGTTAAAAGCGTCTGCCTGCAATGTGGGAGACCTGGGTTTGATCCCTGGGTTGGGAAGATCCCCTGGAGAAGGAAATGGCAACCTACTCCGGTATTCTTGCCTGGAGAATCCCATGGACGGAGGAGCCTGGTGGGCTGCAGTCCACGGGGTCGCAAAGAGTCGGACACAACTGAGCGACTTCACTTCACTATTATTTTATGGGTGGCTTATTTTTGGCAGCACCTTTTGCTAATTGTTCAAGAAATTGTTAAACTTTTTGATATAATTTTGCTTCTTTGAGATTAATATCTTATAGAACAAAGCATAATTTTTAGTAGCAAAACTCAGAACAGCTTTCAGTTTTATTATTTATTGTAAACATTAGGCTATGGGTACAAGAACATATTCTGAGTTTACAAGTAAGAATTACATCTTGTCTTTGTATCACTGATGCCTCCCAGTGTGCCTGGCATATAATTGGTGCTAAGAGAATGTTGAAGGAAGGAAAGAAGGAAAGCAGGAACATTACATCAGTTATTTTCAGGCTTATTTTAGTCCACAATATGTCTTTGCTTATAAGTTTATTTTCCTGTTACCTCATCTTCTAATCTATATAGCTTCTCTACCTGTGTTATTTCTCTTTGTTTCTGGTACTGATGGCTTCTGTTTCCTGACTTTTTTATTTGACCCTCCTAACTTCTGCTGTTGCTACTAAGTAATGGTGACAGGTTCAGTTTCATGGGAGTGCTCTATTGACTGTGTACCCTAGTTCAGTTCAGTCACTCAGTCATGTCCGACTCTTTGCGACCCCATGAATCGCAGCACGCCAGGCCTCCCTGTCCATCACCATCTCCTGGAGTTCACTCAGGCTCATGTCCATCGAGTCAGTGACGCCATCCAGCCATCTCATCTTCGGTCGTCCCCTTCTCCTCCTGCCCCCAATCCCTCCCAGCATCAGAGTCTTTTCCAATGAGTCAACTCTTCGCATGAGGTGGTCAAAGTACTGGAGTTTCAGCTTTAGCATCATTCCTTCCAAAGAAATCCCAGGGTTGATCTCCTTCAGAATGGACTGGTTGGATCTCCTTGCAGTCCAAGGGCCTCTCAAGAGTCTTCTCCAGCACCACAGTTTAAAAGCATCCATTCTTCGGTGCAAGGTGGCCAAAGTACTGGAGTTTCAGCTTTAGCATCATTCCTTCCAAAGAAATCCCAGGGTTGATCTCCTTCAGAATGGACTGGTTGGATCTCCTTGCAGTCCAAGGGCCTCTCAAGAGTCTTCTCCAGCACCACAGTTTAAAAGCATCCATTCTTCGGTGCTCAGCCTTCACAGTCCAACTTCACATCCATACATGACCACAGGAAAAACCATAGCCTTGACTAGATGGACCTTAGTCGGCAAAGTAATGTCTCTGCTTTTGAATATGCTATCTAGGTTGGACATAACTTTTCTTCCAAGGAGTAAGCGTCTTTTAATTTCATGGCTAGTGTACCCTAAAGATAGTCTATAATCAATTCCGCACTGTATGGATATACATTTAGTGACTTGTTGATAATTTTTTTTTAAGATTTGCCTTTGTTTAATTCATGTCTGTGGAATTCTGTGAAATGCAGTTCACATTTCGCTTTTATATTCCACTCCCAAATGTAAACAAAGTATACAGTTAATGATTGCCTCTCCTTTTATTTATGCTATCTTAGAATTAGTTATTTCAGTTATCCGATTCTCACATCTCTTCTTCAGAACTTTTACCTTGCTCTTAAAGCCTTCAGCCCTATTTTTCCTCCTTAATAAGAGGCATCCTTGCCTATATCATGGCAAAAGTAGGAAACATTTCGTTACGCTCCCCTTTGGCATCACAATTATTTTTTTTGTCTTCTGTCTTTGGTTCTTTGAAGGAAGACATGTTCTTCTTTTCCAAACTTAACACTTCTAACCTTGCCAGTAAGTCTTCCTCAAAACCTTTTTCCAGCAACCCTTCTCTCTGTCCTCCTCCCCATTTCTCTCTTCCTTTCCCCAAACTTCTCCCCCTCGACCTACAAACATGCTCAAATTCCTTTCAATCAGTAAGTGAACTTCCCTTCCAGACTATCTTCAGTCTAGTTACTGCCATTTGTTCCTCTTTACTTTCACTGTCAAACTTCCATTAAGTTCAGTTCAGTCCCTCAGTCATGTCCAACTCTTTGCATCCCCATGGACTGCAGCACACCAAGCTTCCCTGTCCATCACCAACTCCCGGAGCTTACTCAAACTCATGTCCATCAAGTCGGTGATGCCATCCAAGCATCTCATCCTCTGTCATCCCCTTCTCCTGCTTTCAATCTTTTCCAGCATTAGAGTCTCTTCAGATGAGTTAGTTCTTCACATCAGGTGGCCAAAGTATTGGGGTTTCAGTTTCAGCATCAGTCCTTCCAATGAATATTTAGGACTGATTTCCTTTAGGATTGCCTGGTTGGATCCCCTTCCAGTCCAAGGGACTCTCAAGAGTCTTCCCCAACACCACAGTTCAAAAGTATCAATTCTTTGTCGCTCAGCTTTCTTTAGAGCCCAACACTCATCCATATGTGACTACTGGAAAAACCATAGCTTTGATTAGATGGACCTTTGTCAGCAAAGTAATGTCTCTTCTTTTTAATATGCTATCTAGGTTGGTCATAGCTTTTCTTCCAAGGAGCAAGCATCTTTTAATTTCATGACTGAAGTCACCATCTGCAGTGATTTTGGAGCCCCCCAAAATAAAGTTTCTCACTGTTTCCATTATTTCCCCATCTATTTTCCATGAAGTGATGGGATTGGATGCCATGATCTTAGTTTTCTGAATGTTGAGTTTTAAGCCAAATTTTTCATTCTCCTCTTTTACTTTCATCTAGAGGCTTTTTAGTTCTTCTTCACTTTCTGCCATAATGGTGGTGGGTCATCTGTGTATCTAAGTTTAGTTCAGTCGCTCAGTCGTGTCCGACTCTTTGCGACCCCATGAATCGCAGCATGCCAGGCCTCCCTGTTCATTACCATCTCTCGGAGTTCACTCAGACTCACGTCCATCAAGTCAGTGATGCCATCCAGCCATCTCATCCTCGGTCGTCCCATGGTGGGCTACAGTCTGTGGGGATGCAAAGAGTTGGACATGACTGAGCAACTAAGCATGCACACAAGACCTATGAGAACTATATTCGAACTTTCCTCCTCCTCTCTTTTTGTAGCAATCGTGTTTAGATTTTTCATATTCACCTATATGACTTGTATATTTTTCCATGATTCTGTGAAATATCTTTTCTCTTTTCTTAGTATAAAATCTGTCTCTTATACACATCTAGATGTGTATAAGAGACAGCCCTAAAATATTAGATTAAGTTCTCCATACACACACACACAGGCACACACATGCACCATATTTTTATTATTTATTGTTATTTTGGAAATTTGGGCCCAAGAAATAATATGAAGTAGAATTATCATATAAAGTATTATATTAGTATTTTCTCACACACAGTGATTCTAATGGTGAGATGAAAATTGAAAAAAATTAATATATAATTAAAAGTTTTTTGTATTAGAATAAATGTAAATAGTATTGATACAACAAAAGATACTAGGTAGATTTAAGGAATAATTATATGATTGAAATGGCTCAAATATTGCAGTGATTATATTATTTGCTAAGCAAGAAAAGAAATAGAAACAAAAAAATACAATTATCAAAGATTCTTTTTCTTTATATGACCAGTAAAGTCAGATTTTGTGTTTTGTTATCCAAGAAGTACAAAGGATTTGTAACTATATATGCCTACTCTTTGGTTACTTTATTCAAAGGAGAGAGTAAATGACTTACAAACCTGTGCATTAAAACAAAGAAAAATAACTTGAAAATATGTGTGTGTGTGTGTGTGTGTGTGTGTGTGTGTGTGTATTTGTATATATGCTTAGTCGCTCAATCATGTCTGGCTCTCTGTGGCCCCATGGACTGCAGTTTGCCAGACAGCTCTGTCCATGGAATTTTCCAGGCAAGAATATTGGACTGGGTTGCCTTTTTCCACTCCATGGGATCTTCAGGACCTAGGTTTCAAACTTGTGTCTTTTGTGTCTCCTCCATTGACAGGGAGATTCCTTACCACTATCACCACCTGGGAAGCCCCCAAAATATGTGAATGCATGCTAAGGCATTTCAGGAGTCATCATCATCATCATCATCATCATAGCTTTTGTTAAAGAACTGTCACCTATCCATAACCAAAATACCACTTTGGTGAGGATATATGATAGTCATGCAGTGATTTATTTCACCTACTAAATGGCTTCATCCTTATTTTTCCAGTCATGTTAATTCTATTCATCAAATGCATATTCTAGATCTTCAGTTTTGAGGTATGTAATTGCTGTAATATTCAGTGTATTTATTGGTTCTAGAGAGTACATATTGAGATTCAAATATTTCAATTATCTTATCAAAAGTTGATAATAAGCTGTTCTCAAACTACATATTAATATTCAAACTACTTTCATCAACTTATAAAGCCAATACCAAATAGCTGTTAAATAATGCATCATTTTTCTAGAACATCTTCTTTTATATAAACTGAATCTCCTCTCTCTACTGTCCCACAAAGATGAACAACCTCTAAACCAACAGATTGTTTGTTATTTCAAGATCCTCATAAAGATTCATAACAATTTCTGTCAAAATAACTTTCTGCAAAATATTAATCATTGTAATAGCAACGTATTAATTGATGACTGATATGCAAGCAAGGACTTCTCTGGTGGCTCAGCAGTAAGTAATCTACCTGCCAATTCAAGAGGTGCATTTTGATCCCTGGGTAGAGAAGATCCTATGGAGAAGGAAATGGTGACCAACTCCAGTATGCTTGCTTGGGAAATCCAATGGACAGAGGAGCTTGAGGGTTACAGTCCATGATGTCTCAAAAGTCAGACACGACTTAGAGACTAATCCATCACTACCACCTTTCAAGCAAAGGCTGGGTACTTTGTAAGGTAGGTACTCAACTTTTGTGTGAATAAACGTAGTTATTTTTCAATCAATAGAGTTGGTTAAGTAGTGGACCAGGAATTTGAATAGAGCTTAGTTTAACTTTGCTTTACTGCAGCATATATTTCTTCACGTACTTCTTCAGGAAAGTAAAATGTGTCATCTAAGACTTGCTCAAATCAGTGGATGTAAACCATTGTGGCGATTTTCAAATATATCTGGTTACATTTTACTTGAAGGCTTCCCTGGTGGCTGAAATGGTAAAGTGTCTGCCTGCAGTGCGGGAGACCCAGGTTCAATCTCTGGGTTGGGAAGATCCCCTGGAGAAGGAAATGGCAACCCACTCCAGTACTCTTGCCTGGAAAATTCCATGGACTGAGAGGCTCCTCAGAGCCTGGTAGGATACAGTCCATGGGGTCGCATAGAGTCAGACATGATTGAGCGACTTCACTTTACATTTTACTTTGTCTTATTATTCTTTCACTCAACTTTCCTTTCTTAAGAAATCTTGTCTCAAAATTCTGTTCTCATTGCATCTTCTTAACTAGGATTTTAGTATAATGCTTTCAGTACAGTTCAGTCACTCAGTCGTATCCGACTCTTTGCTACCCCATGAATCGCAGCATGCCAGGCCTCCCTGTCCATCACCAACTTCCGGAGTTCACTCAGATTCATGTCCATCGAGTCAGTGATGCCATCCAGCCATCTCTCCTCTGTCGTCCCCTTCTACTCCTGCCCCCAATCCGTCCCAGCATCACAGTCTTTTCCAATGAGTCAACTCTATGCATGAGGTGGCCAAAGTACTGGAGTTTTCAGCTTTAGCATCATTCCTTCCAAAGAAATCCCAGGGTTGATCTCCTTCAGAATGGACTGGTTGGATCTCCTTGCAGTCCAAGGGACTCTCAAGAGTCTTCTCCAACACCACAGTTCAAAAGCATCAATCCT
>SJYT01003106.1:634341-653483 GCA_006410635.1 Cephalophus harveyi
GGACTGGTTGGATCTCCTTGCAGTCCAAGGGACTCTCAAGAGTCTTCTCCAACACCACACTTCAAAAGCATCAATTCTTCGGCGATCAGCCTTCTTCATAGTCCAACTCTCACATCCATACATGACCACAGGAAAAACCATAGCCTTGACTAGACGGACCTTAGTCGGCAAAGTAATGTCTCTGCTTTTGAAAATGCTATCTAGGTTGGACATAACTTTTCTTCCAAGGAGTAAGCGTCTTCTAATTTCATGGCTGCAGTCACCATCAGCAGTGATTTCTTGATTCCATTTTGTGCTTCATCCAGCCCAGTGTTTTGCATGATGTGCTCTGCATTTAAGTTAAATAAGCAGGGTGACAATATATAGCCTTGACATACGCCTTTCCCGATTTGGAACCAGTCTGTTGTTCCATGTACAGTTCTGTTACTTCTTGACCTGCATACAGATTTCTCAAGAAGCAGGTCAGGTGGTCTGGTATTCCCGTCTCTTGAAGAATTTTCCACAGTTTGTTGTGATCCACACAGTCAAAGGCTTTGGCATAGTCAATAAAGCAGAAATAGATGTTTTTCTGGAACTCTCTTGGTTTTCCGTTGATCCGATGGATGTTGGCAATTTGATCTCTGGTTCCTCTGCCTTTTCTAAATCCAGCTTGAACATCTAGAAGTTAACAGTTCTTGTACTGTTGAAGCCTGGCCTGGAGAATTTTGAACATTACTAGTGTGTGAGATGAGTGCAGTTGTGTGGTAGTTTGGTTTTCTAAACTTCCATTAGGCTCTCAGAATACTTTACTTTAGCACTAATTTCACTACTGTAGTTGCCTATTTTGTTGTCTCCCCTCTCCATCAAACTCTCAGGAGACCTGTGCCTTGGTCATCATTGATTGTCCAGCACCTAGGGTAGTTCCTGGTACATAGTAGGCATTCAGTAAATATTGAATGAATGACAATATTGAGCCATGCCTATACCCTTCACGTGTGAATCATCTGTAGTTTTTTCCTACCCCTACATTTCTGTTGAAAGTTCACTTGAAAGGCATCAGTGACCACATAAATGCTAAACCTAATGTCTTCTTGCTTCCCATTTCACTTGACCTCTCTATGACCGTTGTGAAAAGTGAAAGTTGCTCAGTTGTGTCCGACTCTTTCTGACCCCATGGACTGTACAGTTCATGGAATTCTCCAGGCCAGGATACTGGAGTGGGGAGCCTTTCTCCTCTCCAGGGGATCTTCCCACCCCAGGGGTCAAACCCAGGTCTCCTGCATTGGAGACAGATTCTTTACCAGCTGAGCCACAAGGGAAGCCCCTATGACCATTAATGCTTACAAAAATTTATGTTTCCAACATTTTCATGGTCACTTATAACTGGATCACTTTGGGCTGGTCTCAGCATGGTATTGCATCCAAAAGAAACAGACTTCCAAAGCTTTGGAAAATGATGAACCTTTTACAGTTTTACAGAAATCTTACAAAGGTACGGTTACATTAAGCTCAGCAGACTTCATTTAAGTTTTCTCCCATCTCTTCCCAAATCCTCATAGAGCTTGGCAGCTTCACTCAACCTCCCTTCTGTAACATTTTCCCCAAAATCTGTGAACTTCCTACCAAAACCTTTTTTTAAAAATATAGGTATAATCTCTTTTTAGAAATTACATATTTACTTATTTATTTTTGCTTGCACTGGGTCTTCATTGCAGTGCTCGGACTTCTCACCACAGTGGCTTCTCTCATTGTGGGGCACAGGCCCTGGGTGCGTGGGCTTCAGTGGTTGTAGCACTCGGGCTCAGTAGTTGTGGCGCTCATGCTTTAGTTGCTAGATGCTTGTGGAATCTTCCAGGCCTAGGGATCAAACCACGTCCCCTGCATTAGCAGGTGGATTCCTATTCACTGAACCACCAGGGAATCCCCGGACCAAAATCTCTTGTCCACTTTTTTCATCATCTGGTTCTCTTCTTTTTTTCTAAGAATGACTCTGTTCTTATCAATTTAAATCACTTAGCAGTTTACTTACGTTAGCCTCTCAGCTTCTTCCAGCTCTTTTCTGTAACCTTTTATCTTGTTCAGCATTTCAGAAATCTAGAGGCATTCTCTTGATTTCATTTTTTTTGTCCTTACAAGTTTTCTTTGCATGATTTCACTTAATTTTAAAACTTTAGCTCAGACACCGTTGTTTTTTCTTTGAGTATATCCTGATCTGGGTTTGGCTGGGTTTCCCTCTTGTGTGTTCCTATAGAGTGCCCCATATACAACTAAATTGAAGTTATCTATTTGTGTCTTTAAGCATCTTAAGGACTCTGGAATGTGTGTCTGTGTGTTAGTTGCTCATTTGTGTCTGCAACCTCATGGACTATATACTCCTCTGTCCATGGAATTATCCAGGCAAGAATACTAGAGTGGGTAACCATTCCCTTCTTCAAAGGATCTTCCTGACCCAGGAATCGAATCTGAGTCTCTTGCATTGCAGGCAGATTCTTCACCATCTGAGCCACCAGGGAAGCCCTGGAACATGGTGGATGCTGATAAATATTTATTGAACTAACACTTCTGTGAGTTCTGATTCTTCCTTTCTTGGTATTGACTTTTTATTTTGTTTCTAGGCCTTTAAATTTTGTTTCTAGCCTTGATCAGACTTTCCTTACTCCTTTTTCTTTTTCTTTTAATACTCCTTTGCTGATTCCTCTCTCCTAAAGCATCACTTATTACTTCTGTGAAGATGACCCCAGACCTATTTTCTAGTCTAGTGATTCTGATTATTAGACCATTTGTTTTCAAAGTTACATGTCAGGCATCTCCACCTGGATATTTCTCCATATCTTACTTAAAAGCAACAGAAACTCAGTAAACCAAACTTACCTTCTTTTTAAGCTTGTTCCTCGTCTATGTGCTCCCTGTTTCAGTTACTTACACTCCTACCTTCCTGGTAACCTGGGCTAATTAGAATCCTAGGAATTACCTTGACTTCTTTCTGTCTCTTACATGCTTTACCTGATCAGTGGTCAATGCCTGTCCATCCTGCCTTTGGATGTGTCTCACATTTGGCTTCTCCTTGCCATCTCCACCTTTGGTATTAATAGTTTAGTCAGGACTCCTATCTCTTACCTACACTGCTGCAGTAATCTCTTAACTGACCTCTAATCTGTCTTCCACGCTGCTGTCAGAACTATCTTCCTAAAACACAGACAGCTCTGTTGTTACTGTATGTTCACTGCTCAACTAAGTTACTCATTGTCAGGTCTCAGCTTAAATTTCGTTTCTAAAAGACAGTCTAAAATTATCTCCCTTATAGTTCTGTATTATGTTCCTTCCCATACTGTCAGCTAATACAGTTTTTCGTTAGGTTTATATTTATGCATTAATTTGTTTAGTGTGTGTCTTCCCACTGGAAAGATTTATGTAAGAGACTGGGAGAGTTGTATAGAGCCTGTGCCTAGCACAGTGCTTGGGACATTAAAAAATCTTTGTTGAATGAGTGAATGAATAATAGATAGCTTATCAGTATAGGAAAACAGGAGATACCAAAGGCAGAAAAGCTTTAGAAGCTTCCTACATTTTCCCGGACCTTGGTCTGTAGTTCTGGCCTTTCTGAAATAATAATGGGCTTCTCCCTTCTGCCATTTGCATTTATTTCCCTAAGGATTTGAGTCAACAGTTGCATTACTCCACACTCACGCTAACACTGATATGACTATAGTTGATTTGGGGGCTGTAGGGTGGTGGCAGCTAAGATTTGTTTACCTGTTATAAATGCATAGGTGGTGCCCTAGCCATGCAAGCACACAGGTATTTGCTAAGTTGAGTTAACCCAGATTCTTTCTTAGCCTCTTGAGTGATTCAGGCCTTTGTACCAGATGTTAATTAAAGTGTTTATTACTTGAAGGACTAGTTGTATTTTACATGAGGTATTTATTTGCCTTTTAAAGATTAAAGATTTTAATTTAGCAAACTTCTATTGGATGGAAAATGAAAAAATTATTTTAAAATATCCAGAAACACTAAGCAAATTAAACTCCCCTTCCCCATGGAGCCTGTTCAGGTTTCAAAAATCAAAGAATTTCAAGAGTATTCTTCAGATTTCACTGTCTTAGGCTGACTATATCCATTTTGTAGACATTGTGAGCTCTGGCTTGTGTGAGGCACTGAGTTAGGTGCTAGGGTTACAGAGAGAAGTGCAGTTGCTTTTCTCAAGTACTGTGAAAGAGGAACACATTATAAGGATACACAGAAGTGGAATTGTAAGGCACACTGGGATGGGTGAAGGCTTTTCATAATTCATCCATTCATTTTTAAGTTGAGTTTTGAAAGAGTTAGTGAGGCAAACTTTCCAGGTAGGTACAGAGGACATGAGACCCCATATAAACCAAGGAAAGGAATTACAGCCAAATCAAGAAAGGTCTTATATACCAAGTGAGTAGTTTTAATTATACTGTTAAAATAAGACTTATGGTGAGGAAATCAAGCAGAAGCCACATACACTGTATTCATAAAGAATACCTTGAATTTATATATTTTGCCTAAAGTTATGATGTGGTTCTGTGTTAGTTCCTTAGTTCATATGGTTACAGAATCTCTTGAGAGGATAGTTTTTGTTTTGACATTTTTTCATGTAGTAAAGTGCACATCACTCTTTAAATTACCCAGATCCAACTCACAATTTTAATCAATGGGAAAGTAGAACTGGCACCTCTTGACTTCCTCATTTTGTGCATTCTGGGTGAGGCTGACTCTTGAGTGTGAAGGTTGTGATAGGAAATAATACCAGTTACTTGCAAGAGAATACTGGAAGAGGGTGGCCAAATGTCCTGGAATAGGTATGGTTCTCTCATACTTTAGAACCCTGCGCTGTTGAAAATTGTATCTAGATGCATATTAATCTTATATTTGAGCCTGTTTGTCACTTTTGATAAATCTTTAGCATGTTACCACTCCTGTATTCTATCAAGAAAATGTGACAACATAATTCTTTATTTTTTTTTTGGCCAAGTTACTGTTTAAAATCAGACTATGACTAAAACTAAACTAACTTTATTTTTGTTCATGTTTCCATCATCATTTTGCTTATCACACAGATTTTAAGTTCTGTTTCTTCTGTGAATCTGTTTCTCGTAGCTCCAGCCCATGGTGACCTCTTCCTCTGTTGAACTCAGAACATTTATCTTTTTTCCCCCTCTTCATCCTTTGTTATTAGTGCATTATTATTTAACTAAAGGGTCCCCATGATTATACTCTAAACCCACTGAGACTCAAGACTTAACAGTTTTACTCTGCAGCATGTAAGGTTATGAATGAATGGATCATCAGGCCTGTCCCCATTTTCTGTTCTTCAGATGTCCTCTCTTCTATGTCCTGTTTTTACTGGTCTAAAGCTTCTATTGCTCTACCTTGGCTACCCTGGGTCTGCTGGTATCTTGTGTTTATGAAGATTTATGAGGATTTTTAGGAGGTTTTTGGGCCAATTTTAGGGAAATAACGGGTGATTTTTCAGCTTCAGAATCTATTAAAAAGCTTCCACAAAGATTCTACCTCTTTATAATTATTTTTAATGTTTACTCATGTATCAAAATGTTTTGAGAATCTATATCTTAGAAGCAATTGTGAGTGTGTGTGTGCGCACGTATATAAATGGAGGACTAGCCAGATTATTTATGTATTTGTTGGGTGTAGTTTGTGGGATCTCATTGCCCCCACCAGGGACTGAACCCAAGCCAACAGCAATAAAAAAAATCCGGAATCCTAACCACTAGGCCATCAAGGAACTCCCAGGACTAACCAGATTTTTACTTTTGGAACAGAATAAAAAGAAAGAAGACAAACTTTTATCAAGTTCACAAACATAAGTTTTCTTCACAGACTCTTGCTTACTATGCTGCTTTTGTAGCCTAATGGGAACAGAGCAGGCTGCAAAGTAAGGCTCATAGTTATTTTATTTATCCATCTGTTATATACATTTTGTATATACCTTCTTTTGAGCCAGAATTCTGTTGAATTGTAGATGGGAACTCTAGAGATGTAGTTTAACCTCATTTTAAATGGAGAAAACTGAGGTAAGTGATTGCATGAAGTCAATGAAGAAGTCAGGAATAGAGAACAGACCTCTCTTAAAGATGATTTTAGTAGATAATAACGTATACATGTTAACAAAGTTAAACAGTACAAAGAGATGTACTGTGAAAGGTAAGTTTTTTTCCTACCCAATCTCTTGGTTCTCTTATTCTCTTCCCCTGAGTTAAGAAGTTAGTTTCCAGTTTTCTTGGGCTTTCGTGATGTTTTATGTGTATATAATCATATAAATGTATATATTCACCTTTACCAAATGGAAGCATACTATACACACTTTTCGGTTCCTGATGGGTTTTTTTCCCCCACTTTTTAGTCTGAAAATTGTAGAACCCATGTATTTTTATGCCTTGGTCCATGAACTTTCCATTTTACTATATAGCCTATCAGACAACTAACTTTTGTTAATGTGAACAAAGTATTATTCTTTACTTTTAGCATATCAGATTGAGTACCTCATGTGCAACATAATGTGGTGTTTCACATTTCTTTCAGAGAGATCACGGTCACTGATTTATATTATGATAAATATTGAAGTTAAAAAATTAGTGAAATGTGCATAATAATTATTACTGCTAGTTACCAAAAAGAGCTTATTGGGATATTTTCTTTTCTGTATGAGAAAGAAATGGTAGGTGAAATTTTCAGGGAAATCATTTACTTTTAAACTTGTGTAAAAACCTGTATGGTATGTTCCAAACAGTTTTATATCTCAGTGCCAGCGATAAGCACTGGTGCTATAAATATTAAACCACAAATATTTATTTTCTAAATTAAAAAATCTCTAACTTCATATGCTAATCACAGAAATATAGTTTTTCATTTGTTTCTTAAAACAGTTTATGTTTTATTTTTGAGTTGACTCATGTTTAATCTTCTTGAGATGACTCATGTCATCTGTATAAAAATATATCCTTAATTTTGATCATTCATGGTTTTATTTTGGCTAGCTTATCGGTCAGTGCAGTTATTGCTTTATTTTTCATACATTAATGGGGCCTATTAAAACTGCTTGATTTTAGATCTTTTGGGCCAAACTGTATCACAGAAGACAAATCCATTGAAAAAAAAAAGTGTACCATACCAAGTGTCCATGATAGAATTCATAGAGGCCAAGTGTTTATATTCGATTACTAGTAATCCTGCAATCTCCCTAAAGATGGCAGTACTTCTCCACATATCATTTACTAATTCTGTTTAAAAATAGTATTAATTATAACTCCATTACTGACTGGAAAAAAGTTAATCAGACTAAAAGTGTATTTTCATAATACCACAGTAGTTAAAATTCAGTAGTAGTACAAATAAAATTGTATCCATGAGGTTCATAGCATTTGTTCAATTTCTGTGTGTGTTATCCTTGACCATAGACACAGGGTCCTAACTGCATTCTGACTTTGGAATTCTTGATGTGATGCTATGAACATCTTGTCAAGAATTGTGATAAGTCATGTTAGGACCTGGCTGTATATATTATTAGATCTTTCGCCTCTGGAGATGTCATCAGAAAACAAAAACCGACAAAACACCCCAAACAGAACAAAACCTGTAAGTTTTTGCATATGCATATAATAACTGCATATGCATATATTTGTGGACATGAGAAATGTTTTGGTATTTATTCTTCAGTAAAAGTTTACATGTCCAAGTTCTTGAACATTTACTTTTTGCTTAGGTGACTAATTCTTTTAATAGATGAAACAGTTACTTATTGGTGCCAGAAAAACAAAAATAAATCTTCAGCCTTCGCTGCTGTAGAAACTAAACTCTAAATTCGCAAGGTTCACTGGAACACGGAGAAACAATGCTATATTTTGTTCCTCCTTTTTCCATTATTCCCATTTCGAATTAAATTGTTCTTGTATGCATGTGTTTGAAATCACATGGCATCGTAATTTGAAGATGGTGAACAGTAAGACAGAGAGGGCAGGCTAGCTTCCCTGTTAGACCTCACACTTAACTTTAACATGGTCACTGCTTTCTAAAGCTGGTCCTATTGGTTCATCTAGGGCCATTATTGATTCAATTAGCAAGATGACTAGGTGCTTAAGGACTGTGTCATTCTAGCCAGTCTCATAGATAAATATTTAAGTATAAATACCACAATGATGATGATGTTTAGTTGCTAAGTCATATCTTAGTGACTGCCTATACTGTAGCCTGCCAGGCTCCTCTGTCCATGGCATTTCCCAGGCAAGAATACTGGAGTGGGTTGCCATTTCCTTCTCCAGGAGATCTTTCTGCCCCAGGGATCAAACTGTATCTCCTTGTTGGCCGGCGGGTTCTTTACCACTGAGCCACCTTTGTTGTTCAGTTGCTCAGTCTTGTTTGACTCTTTGCAACCACATGGTTTGCAGCAGGCCAGGCTTCCTTGTCCTTCACTATCTTTCAGGGTTTGCTCAAACTCCTGTTCATTGGTGCCATCCAACTATCTCATCCTCTGTCGCCCCCTTCTCCTCTTGCCCTCTTTCCCAGTATCAGTGTCTTTTCCAATGAGTTAGCTCTCCGCATCAGGTGGCCAAAGTATTGGAGCTTCAGCATCAGTCCTTCCAGCGAATATTCAGGATTTATTTCCTTTAGCATTGACTGCTTTGATCTTCTTGCTGTCCAAGGGACTCTCAACAGTTCTCCAGCACCACAGTTGGAAAGCCTCAATTCTTTGGAGTTCAGCCTTCTTTATGGTCCAACTCTCACATCCTTACATGACTACTGGAAAAACCGGAGCTTTGACTATATGAACCTTTGTCTCCTGGGAAGCCCAAAATACTAGTTTTTAAGTTTGTCGTGAGATATATCAGGGACACTGACTTCTGTTTATGGTTCAGTGTAATTTCCCCCAGTAGACAAATATACATGGAAAACTAATTATAATCTGAAGATTTCTTGATGAACATTGAATTAGCTCTTAGTGACCATTATCTGTAGGCTCTGGTAGTATGATACGTTTAGTTTTCCCATAGGAATATACTTGCCACTCAGACTAGATATTCATCAATTTTCAGAGCACCCTTTCTAGTAGACCACAGTGCAGACAGATGGCCAGCTTTTGTTTTCTTGATTTCTTTCTCCTTTAGCAAAGTTTTTCAGCATTAGAGTTTAATAAAATTGCACTAATGTATGTCAAACAGCCCAATGCCTGGCATACAATAAGCAATAATAAGTGTAACTGTTGTTAAGTTCAGGTTACCTTGGTATACTTTTAATGTCAAAGACAATCTTTTGGGCCGTTTTTTTGGCTTACTAATCAATCTCATCTTTCACATTTCGGGTTACTTTCATTGTTTAATTTCTTTTTCTTTTAACTCCATAATTACATTTATCATTAGTGCTGAATCCATGAGCTAATGAATTAGGCCAATCCCTTTTGGCTCTGTATGATTCTGCTATCGTTTTGTTATTGAAATACTGATACTTTTAAACTTGAAGTTTCTTATTCCAAAATACCCCATTCCCCACAGTTCTTCGATTTATAATGTGAATCTATTGAAAGAGATAATCTTCAAGTTACTGCTCAGCTCTAGGATGTAGATAATTTTATATCTTATTTGAATAGATGATGTCAATTGTAGGCCTTTCCATCTAATCAGTTTATCTTCATTTCAGATCTGCTTAAATTCTTTTTCATAAAGTTATTTTGAAAGTGGTCTGAATTCTTAGAATAGTAGGATGACCATGGGAGTTGGGAGGCATGGTTGGACAGTCTAGGGGTAGAGGTACAATGGTGGTAAACTTAACAGTCAACAGTGACGTTATGGATCTGGCAAATACAGACTTGAAAAATCAAATTTTGTGCGTGAAGATGAGTACAGAAAGGAATAATTGAGGTCAGTTGATCTGTCACTCCAGCAACAATTGTTGTCAGCTTTCTCCTCTCCATCATTCTGGGGATAAGTTATTCTTTTAAAAATGGCAAAATAGGTTTAGGGAAATTGGAGAAATTGCCACAGCTCTTTCTAATGTTTGTAAAAATACAGATTATAGTGCATTTTTGAAGCTGGTGGTCTCATGATAATACACATTTTAGGACAGTCATAAATAGAAAACATTGCAGGAATTCATTAAAAAAAAATGGATAGGTCATTTCACATTGCAGTTAATCAGGGAAAGCTTATTAGAATGATTGAGGGTCTTGAGCATTTGAATACATGAGAGGTGGGAGAGAACATTGTATGTTAGGGAAGTGGAGAGTCAAGTGGTTTGATGCGAAGTTTCTTAGATGTGGTCCATGGAAGAGAATTGAGGCACTGCTTGTCAAATGATATCATTTACTCCAGAGTTAAATGAGCCCCATGCCGTTTCCATTCATCATGGAACTGGATAAAACTGTTGATGTCTCTTGGTACATCAGGCTTCACATTTTCATGTGTTCTCTCATGTCATCACAAATTCCATTTTAAGACTCTTTGGAAACTGGAAAGGCTGTCAACATCTTCAAAATAATCTCTCCCCCTTACTGTCTGATAATTACTCAAATGGCAGAAAAAGTTTGATAGCACTCTGAGGTCAGATGTGCACCTGTGACGTCAGGCATGCATCATGGTTTTCCTTCTCTGATGAGGAAGGGATAGCCACATGTCATTGTGCCTCATTATTCCATGTCAGCAGCTGTTACCACCTTTCAAGAGGTATTGCCAAGAAATGGGAACAGAATATGATGTTTTTCTCTACTAGACAGAAATTTGCTGCCTTTCCAGAGGTCTTAATTGAAATTGAAGGCAGAGGAAATAATGGGACTTGACTTTGGCTTGAAACTCTGGGAGGAATTTAGTGTTCTAGTACATAGGCTGCCTTAGTCTGACAAAGCATTCTATGGAATTCGGCTTTGGTTCTGTGTACCTTTGTGAGTCAAGGAATTCAACACTTATGGCCATGGAGAATAAAGTTACAATTGATTATCAAAGGTTATCTATGTGTTACTATGTCAAAGACCATATTAGAATTTCAAATCAAGCCAGGTTTTTACTGAGATTTACTATTGAGCTGTTAAAATTTTTAAATTTCTTTCAGGAAGTCACTATTTTTCCTGCAAGAAAGGATGAAGGAGGGATTCCTTTCTTTGTAAATATTGCTTTTTGTATATTGCTTATGTTCAGGAAATCAGTTTCTAGTGCAGTGAAGTATATGGTGCATGTATGCATTTCTGTGCATGCTTCTGGAAGACAAAGTCCATGTCTAATCAGAATCTCACTAGTCTTTGACTCCCCTGAAAGGTTAAGAACTAATAACTTCGCTAGTGTGGAAACAATGGGATGCTCTGGATGAATCTGAGCAAAGGAATGACAGGAAATTAGAAAGCTCATCTGAAGAATAATGAGATGAAAAGCTTTGGCAGGACTGAAGGGTGATTTAGGGATTCAGGTTAGCCTTAGGGTTGGAGTTTTCTGAATAATCTGAGAGTAATTTTCTAGATAGAGCTTTTCAAAGGAAGGAATCTCAAGTTATCTTTTTTTTTTTTTTTTGTCTGAGCACAGTGCTTGAGACATAACAGACATTCAAAAATGTTGAATTGAAATTGCTGTACAACACACCAAATGAAAGCTGGATGATAGCATCAAAAATAAATGTTCTTCTGTCTTATCTGCCTTTAATCCTGCTCTGTTATTATTTGGTGTAAAATAAGGTTTTGAGAGGCACTGCTTTATAAAAAGTTCATACACACTTTTTGTTCAGCAGTTGGTTAACACAAATTTGTGGCCACTTAGTATTTGTTCTTTCTGTATGTTTTATTTCTTATAATTTTTTTTTAATTTTACAAAAATGAATGTCTCTTACATGATTGTTTTATCCCATACCTACCTACAGAGGGAAGGAAACTTGCAGGGTGGTGTGGTTGATTAGATCATTCTCTGGTTAAGCAACATTCCAATAAATATCTAAGCTTGGATTTATGAAAATCCAAAATTACGGGAAAATTAAGGAAAATCTCACAATTCCGAGGTCCCTTTGGCATAAAATATCATTGGAATTTATGTGTCAATGGATCTTCTATCAGTTTAATAACAAAGCCTTATATCACCCGAAAGATTCCCTTGGTGTTAGTTAATAAGTGCTAAAAACTTAAATTTGTTATGACTGGAAGACCAAGATATAAGGTTTTGACTAGTTTATTGTAATACTTAAGTTTTGCTCCCACTAAGTTCCTTCAAGTTGAAGAGCAAATTATTGAATACATTGTTTAAAAATTGGTATTATCTAAAACATTTGTTCCAAAAGTGTGGTAACTTTTTTTTTTTTTCTTCAGCAAACCTTGTGTTCCCAAGTCTATGGAGATTACAAATCAAATTAGGTTCATTAGAAGCTCAGAAAGTCTTTTTCACCTGAAGCAGGAATACTTAATAGAGTAAAGGTATAACTTCACAGAAGACGGTGGTTTTGATTCACTGCATAATGTTTAAGGCATAAACTGCTCTGAAATATTGTGATTTACTCAGAACTTTTGAGGAGGATAAATTACTTCTGTGGAAATCATTCATTCATTCTTAAAATCTTTTGATGTCCATCACTTTGCTACACAATGCAAAACATAATTTTGAATTGGTAGAAAGAATGGGTACATAAGAATAGACTAAGTGCCTTTTATTAGGTTACTTGAATTATTTTATTATAAAGATACAATTTGGGAAATATGTAAAGATTACCTGTAGCCTCATCACCTGAAAACCACGTAACAGTTTGGAGTGTTTTCATTATTTTATACATGTATGGTGTGTCGTGTATGTATCCACATGTACACACATATGTATACACCCATTCCCACACACCACAAATGAGGATTAAGCTATATTTTTAATTCTATCTAGTATACCTTTCCATATGAATAGATACTATATCCCGGTATTCTTTTAATAACAGGTTAGTATCAACTCTTAGAGATTGCTGGATGGCATCACCGACTCGATAGACGTGAGTCTGAGTGAACTCCGGGAGTTGGTGATGGACAGGGAGGCCTGGCGTGCTGCGATTCATGGGGTCGCAAAGAGTCGGACACGACTGAGCGACTGAACTGAACTGAATCAGCTCTTGAAGACTTTAATCTTACTGTTGGTTATAGAACGGTCCCAGTTTAAATTGCTGTTTCATTTTGCCTGTTTTTTGCTGTTACGGATACTGCAGTGAATACCCTGTATGAACATTTTGCATGTATTCATGATTATTCCTTAAGGGAAAACTCTGGGTCAAAAGAATTTAAGGGTTTTGATACCTTTTCCTAAATAGCTAAGAACATGTTTAATGACACTTCAGTTGGATGCTGCCTTCCCCTGGTGAACACAGGTTTATCTCTTGCTTCTACGACAAACAACCTGTTGGGCGGAAATGGCATCGCGCTGAGTTGGGGTTGGCGGCTCCTTGTATTAGCGGGGAGGCGCCGGCGCGTTCGGCCTGTTTCTAACCGGCGTGTCTTTGTCTCTCTCCCTGGGGATCGCTGCCGCCCGTGCGGGCCGAAGCCTCGGGAAGCCGTCGCCCCGCAGCGCCGCCGCCCTGCGCCCGGCCGCCCCGGGGAGCATTTTTTCTTCAATTTTTTTAGATTTAAATCTTTATTCCAAATGGAATTTATTTTTTGATATAGATGTGATTAAGGCTCTAAATATTTATTTTGTTGTTGCATCATCACTTATTGAAAACTCCCTCTTCTACTGTTTTGAAAATTCTACATTTATCAAAAATTAAATTCTTACATATACTTTGAATGGTTTCTGGATTTATTATTTATCTGCTTGTTTTTTGGGGGGAGGGGTATCCTTCTATATTCCTGAACCATGTTTTAATTATTGTCACTTTGTAATTTGCTTTATTGTGTGATTAACTTTTTAATGGAGTAAGCATTATTCTTCTTATTCAAAATATTTTCAGCTATATTTGTGCTTTTATTCTTCCAGATAAACTTTAGTTATAGTTTGCTCAGTTTCAAAAGAAACTGGCATTTCATTTAGAACTGCTTTAACCTCATAGATTAATTAGGGGAAAATGCCCATTGTTGTAATAGTTATTTTGCTATTCAGGAACTTGTCACATGTCAGGATTATTGAAAGCTTCCTATATATTTTTTCAGCAGTTATGTAGGTGGTGCGTGTTTCTTGTTAATTGTATCATTAGATATTTTATGTCTTTGTTGGGATCATTTTCCTGTTGTGTTTTATAACTGACCTTGTTGGGTCAGGCTATTGATTTCTGTAATTGGTAACTTTTCTGTACTCTTTCATTAATTTTTCTAGTTGATTCTCTTCTAAGTAGACAATCACTTGAAGTATACTTAATAGTGATTTTCTCTCTTTATAATATTAATACCTCACATGTTATATGATGGTATTAATGTTAATTTTGTTCTTATTCCTGACTTTTGAGGAATACCGGTAATATTTCACCAGCTTTTAATGTTAGCTGTTTGATTGAAATAAAGGTCTTTATCAGGCTAAAGAAGTGGTTTCCTGGTTCAAGCATTCTAAGCATTTTGTTGGAAGTTGTTGCTGAATTATATTAAATGTATTCTGGGCAACAAGAGATGATCATGTGGCCTATTGTTATAATAAATTACATTAATAGATTTTCTTAACATTGGATTATATCTGTATGAGATGTATCCTGTTTCATCATAGTGGGTTTGTTTTCGTCTTTCAGTATAATACTGTTGAATTCAGCTCCTTACATTTTAATTAGAATAATTGCATTTATATTCACAAATATGTTTGGACTATAGCTTTGCATTTTTAAATTGTGTCTTAAATAGCTTCAAAAAAGTCTTGTTCCGTGCTCTAGATTAGTATAGAGTGTAGGAATCTATTCTTTGAAGATTTGGAGGCACTTACTACCACACTGTTTAGGCCCCAAGCTTTTTTCAGAGTAAGTGAGTAGAAGATAACTATCTTAAAATTTTTAAGTTTTCTTCTGTGGTTTTGGCTTAGACAGGTTAACTACTATTTCTTATCAAATTAAAAAAATAGCAACTTTAAAGCAAATCATGCATTTTTATAGAATTTAACAGTTTACCAGTCTTCTACATATAATCTTATACTTGAAAATATTTTTCTCTATATTTATAGTTAATGCTCTTTTCTCATATCTAATCTCTTTAGTTGTGTTTTCTTTCTTTTATTAGACTTGATGGTCTTCTGAAGGAACCAACATTTAATTATTTTTTCTATTTTCTACATCATTAATATAACTTTTAATCTTTTAAAATTCCTTCTTTATTCTTGTTTATTTTGACCGGGGCCTCGGGAAGCCCGCGGCCCCGTGAGCGCCGCCGCCCGGCCGCGCCCGGCCGCCGCCGCGCCCCGCGCAGCCCCGTACCTCAGGCCTCGCCCGTCGCGCCGCTCCTCCCGCCGCACCCGCCGGAGCTCTCAAGTGCACTCGGGCGCCGGCGATCTCCCCGGGGGCCTCGGCTGCCGCCGCCCTGCCGTCCCCCCGCGCTCTACCCACCTCTGTCCCACGCAGCCCCTCAGGAGGACCGTGTGCCTTAGGGCTGGCGGGTGCGAGGACTTCCTCATCCCGTCTGCCGTAATCCCGGCTTCTTTGAGAATCTTGCCTCCGGAGAGTACCAGCCTCTTCCCTCCTCCTAGTTTGTCGAGTTCCTAGTCATTTCCCTTCATTCTTAGTTCTTCAAAGACTAGCTCCCATTTTAATCTTCTTTACCTCAAATCCCATCATCACAGGCTGGTGACCCGCGCTGTCCAGAGTCGTGTGGCCCATACTGTGGTTAAACTTGAATTCCAGCCTCCAGCCCCCTCCTTGTAACTTCATACCCAGTGACCATTTGTTGCTCTCCGGATCAGCCCTTGCGCCCAGGTTCTAATTTGCCGTCCCAGGGCATCGTCTACTGGGTTTGCACCGAGGTCGGTGCGTCTCCCGGGCTGCTTAGTCTGTGACTGCGCAGAGTCGGGGTGAGCCGCCAGACTCCTCCAGCGAGCAGCTTCGGTCTGCGCACTCCTCAGCAGCCTGACTGAAACTTTCTTAGAACCGTGCTACATGAGCCTAAGGCTCTTCTTGCCCAACCTCCCTCTCTTTTTCTTGGTGTCAGACTTGCATTATGGTATGAAGACCGCGCCCCGCTCCTGATTCTTTCCCTCTTTGCTTCACAGATGTCCCCTCAATAAAAGTCTTCTAAGTTAAACCCTGCCTCCGTGTTTGCTTCTAGAAGTGGTGGTGGTTATTCAGGCACTAGGTCGTGTCTGATTCTCTGTGACCCCGTGTACTGCAGCATGTCAGGCTTCCTTGTCCTTCACTATCTCCCAGAGTTTGCTCAAACTCATGTTCATTGAGTCTGTGATGCCATCCAACCATCTCATCCTCTGTCACCCTTCTCCTCCTTCCCTCAATCTTTCCCAGCTTCTAGGAGGACCTGAGCTAACACCTTGTCAGTCATTCCACTCTGATCACCATCTTCCTATCAGCCTGGATCCCTTGTTCACTGACAATTCATTAACTTCATTTCCCCCACTATTTATCAGTCCTTGTCACTTTCTCGTCTAGCCTAGATCCTGTGACCCATCACTATTATCATCCTTGAAACTTCAATTTTTTTCAATTTACTTTCCTAGTAAAATCTCAACTCTGAATGAACCTTAATGTCTGCCTTCCATTGGCCTGACTGGGACAGCTGGACATTTTCTTTAAGGAAATCACAGTTTTACTTTGAATCCTTTATCTCAAACCTCAAATTGGTGCTATTGTTCCTACTATAGTCTCAGTTTCCCACTTCTGTTTGTACCTTTTCATCTCTCCTTAAAATTTCCCGATCTCCTCCTCTCTGTTTACTTTAAATTTCCCTTGAAAAATAGATGTTACATACAAACTTTATCTTCCCAGCACAAGACCCTCCACTCTCAACCCAGCTGCCTTGGTAACCACCAACTTCCTTTTTGTGACTATGGAGGAAGTTTCAAAGGCCAGCTTCTCCTCTTGGGCTTTGGATCTCAACCCTTCCTGCCTTTACAAGGACTTTTTCCCTTAGGCGTTCCCTTTTCTTCCGTGATGTCAATTTCTGTCTTGAATGAATCATTCTCATGAGCCTGTAAACAGGCTCCAGGATTCTTAACCAAACCTTCCCTCAGGCACATCTTTTCCATCTACTAGCCATTTCTCAGCTCTCCTTCCTGACCAAACTTCTTAAAGGAATTATCCTAAAGATTGTCTTTTCTGATCTGTCCACTTTCACAGTGTGACACCCCCACCCCCACTCCTGAAAGTGCCAAGTTAAAGCCACCACCCACTTCCATATTGTTCAGTCGTTAAGTCATGTCTGACTCTTTGTGACCCTGTGGACTGCAGCAGCCAGGCTTCCCTGTCCTTCACCATCTCCCGGAGTTGCCATATTACCCTATCCAAAAGGATATTTTCCTGTCTTCACCATGACCACTCCCTGCTTCTTTAAAAGTTCTCTCTTCATATTCAAGACTATTCTGTCCAGATTTTCTCCCTGCTTCACTGTTTGCTCCTAATGTTATGCTCTATTTCCTGCCTAACTTTGAAAAGTTGACGGTTTTTGTTTTCTTAAAACCTCCACTGGGTCCCTTTTTTCTATGTTCTTTCCCAGGTACAATTGCCATGAATTTAAGTACTGGCTTTATGCTAATAAGTTACAAATTTATGATTCCTACTTTGATCTTTCCTCTAAGTTTTAGACTCACATGTCTAATTGCTTGCTTAATTAATATCTTCCTTTGATTGACTCAGATCTTTCAAACTTAACGTTTCCAAAATCTAATTCCTCATTCTCACCCTAAACCTGTTTCCCCTGTTACAGTAAGGAGTGCCACCATACAACAAATTTCTCAAGCTAGAAACCTATGTGTTGTGCTTGATTCTCTTCATCTCTCCCGTACATCAAGTAGACCAGCATAATACAACTGTTTTGTACCCCAAATGTATCTTTAATGTCTTCTTTTCATTTTCAGTGCCATGACTTAAGTCTAATTACTGTTTGTTCTCACCTGATTATTGTGACAGCCAGACTACCTGTTCTCTCTACTTTCACTCATGAACCATGACCCACTTAAAAATACATTCTTCATAGAGTGGTGACAATGACCTCCTCAATTGAATTGAGTAAATTGTAAGATAAAATCTAAACCCTTTATCATGACTCACAGAGTCCTGCACAATCTGACCCCTACCTATCTCTCCAACCCTATCTATGCTCCTCTCTCTTATTACCCACCATGATGTAGCCACGCTGGTTCCTCCAACATGCTTTTCTGTCCCGCAGGGGTTTAGTGAAAGTGAAAGTCGCTCTGTTGCATCTGACTCTTTGTGATCCGGTGGACTTTAGAGTCCATGGAATTCTCCAGGCCAGAATACTGGAGTGGGTAGCCTCCCTTCTCCAGAGGATCTTCCCAACCAAGGGATCAGACCCAGGTCTCCTGTATCGCAGGTGGTTTCTTTACCAGCTGAGCCACAAGGGAAGCCCCAGGGGATTAGTAAATACTGTTATCTCTGCCAAGCTGCTCTCCTTGGTTAGCCTCTCCCCAACAACAACCCTTAGATAACTCCTTAAATATAACATCTTTTAAAAGGCCTGCCCAGAGCATTGTTTGCAAATAGTGCTCACCTCTCTCCTCCCATTTGTTTTTTCACTTCTTTGTTTCTTTGAATTCCTTATCTCGATTTGTACAATTTTTTGTTTATTTACATTTGGTGTCTATGTTTCCCATACTGGAATGAATGAAAGAGACTGTCTGGATGTCTAGATTCTTCAACATTGTGTTTCTAGCCTGAAGCACAATACCTGGCACATATTAGGTGAACAATAAATATATGTTGAATAAATGAACACATTTGCCAGTTTTTCTGTTGAGAGTTCATTTTTTATTGATTTGTAAGAACTCTTTATATATTTAAATCACTATTTGTTTAGTCAATATGTTGCCAATATTTTGCCCCTTGCCGTATATGTACCAATTTAATTTGTAGTATCTTTGATATACAGAAATGTTACATTTTTAATTTAGGTAAATCTATTTGTCCTTTCAAGATCTCTGCTTTTGGTGATATGTTTGAAAAAGTCTTCTTCCAGCTCAGTGTTATATAAATATTTGTCTATTTTTTCTTCAATTTTTTTAGATTTAAATCTTTATTCCAAATGGAATTTATTTTTT
>SJYT01003107.1:3576-44846 GCA_006410635.1 Cephalophus harveyi
TGTCATCTGCATATCTGAGGTTATTGATATTTCTCCCGGCAATCTTGATTCCAGCTTGTGTTTCTTCCAGTCCAGCGTTTCTCATGATGTACTCTGCATATAAGTTAAATAAGCAGGGTGACAATATACAGCCTTGACGGACTCCTTTTCCTATTTGGAACCAGTCTGTTGTTCCATGTCCAGTTCTAACTGTTGCTTCCTGACCTGCATACAGATTTCTCAAGAGGCAGGTTAGGTGGTCTGGTATTCCCATCTCTTTCAGAATTTTCCACAGTTTATTGTGATCCACACAGTCAAAGGCTTTGGCATAGTCAATAAAGCAGAAGTAGATGTTTTTCTGGAACTCTCTTGCTTTTTCCATGATCCAGCGGATGTTGGCAATTTGATCTCTGGTTCCTCTGCCTTTTCTAAAGCCAGCTTGAACATCAGGGAGTTCACGGTTCACGTATTGCTGAAGCCTGGCTTGGAGGATTTTGAGCATTACTTTACTAGCATGTGAGATGAGTGCAATTGTGCGGTAATTGGAGCATTCTTTTGCATTGCCTTTCTTTGGAATTGGAATGAAAACTGACCTCCAAGACTTCTGATCGCACATTTTATCTTCCTTCCCGTTACAGTCCTTCTTCGTAAGACTAAAGAAGATAACGTATAACATATAGGCTAGTTCAAAACTTGTCTTGAACTTGTTTTTATTGCAGTCCTTTGATGGCTATAAGGAAGTCCAAAGCTTCCTCTGCTGTTTGGTTACCTCTTAAGTCTTGCCTTATGTGCAATGCAGAATTTCACTCTCCTCTCTTTCTCAAGGAAAATCATAGAATTTGAACAATAATTGATCATCAGTAGAGTGTTTAGTGTATCAACAGGTTCATGGGAGGAAACAAAGATCTTCCTCCTTTGACTGGGTTAAAAAAAAACCCAAAATGACTTTTATAAAGCAATTTTTTCCTGCTAACTTTAAAAAACTCATATGTACTTTCAAGAAAATTTAATCCATATGTTTTCAAATCATTTGCACTTAATTCATCACATGTTTGGTAAGAGCTATTAAGAGCTATTTGATTTCCTAGAAGTTTAGGGACACTTGTTTATAGGATTTTAAAGCCCTTCTTTCCTTGAAGTCTGATCTTACAAGGTTTTCCAGTGAACTAAAACACAAATGACTCAAACTCAGGATCCCTGATCTTAGGTTTCCAAGTAGCATCTCTCAGATGGTCCTTGATTTTATTTATTTATTTAGGCTCCACTCTACAGTATGTGACTCTTAGTTCCCCAACCAAGGATCAAACTCATGCTCCCTGCCGTGGAAGCAGGGAGTCTTAGCTGCTGGACCGTCAGTAAGTCCCCCAGACGCTCCTTTGAAGGTCAGTCTTTCTCTGGCTTCCATGCCATCATGCACTGTCAAAACGCTGGATTCTATCTCTACTTTTGCACTTGTTGTCTTCTTTGCTGTGGACCCAGATAATCTCTGTTGAGGATAGACTTCCTTAACTTCGCAGAGTTAACCACAAACATCTTGCTCTTGAAATCAGTTCCCAAATTCTTTGACATTCTCTCCAATTTTGCTTCCAAAGTATACTGAAAAAATTCACCCATGTTCTTAGCCAACTTGATTAGCCCCTGATGCATCAGTTGCTTCTATGACTCTCATCTTGCTTTTTATGTATTTTTAAAGGAAGGATAATTACTTTGCTGTATTGATTTCTACCAAACATCAACATGATCATTCTTGCTTTTGAGCCTACAATAAAATAACCAAAAAGGAGGAAAGTAAAAGGAAACCATGAGATTTTGCTGCTTAACAAAAAAATGGCAATTGGATTTCTTGTCAGAGAATTTGAGTCTTTCATAATAATGGTGTTCAGAAGGTCTTGGTCAAGATGCCTCAGGGTATAGGAGTATTAATGATTGTATTAAAACTGCTCTGATTTTGAGTTACTGGCATAGTAAACTAATGATTAGTAAGGCCATTTTTATAAGCCTTTTTGCCAAAATTCTTTAGACAACTCTTTTAGATTACAATGACCATTAGTCAATATTAGCATGAATTAATGTTATTATTAGTAAAAGCTAAGTCCCTTGGACTGCAAGGAAATGCAACCAGTCCATTCTGAAGGAGATCAGCCCTGGGATTTCTTTGGAAGGAATGATGCTAAAGCTGAAACTCCAGTACTTTGGCCATCTCATGCAAAGCATTGACTCATTGGAAAAGACTCTGATGCTGGGAGGGATTGGGGGCAGGAGGAGAAGGGGACGACAGAGGATGAGATGGCTGGATGGTATCATTGACTCTATGGACATGAGTCTGAGTGAACTCTGGGAGTTGGTGATGGACAGGGAGGCCTGGTGTGCTGCAGTCCATGGGGTCGCAAAGAGTCGGACACGACTGAGCAACTGAACTGAACTGAACTGAATATTTATTTGCTCTATGCTAGAAAGTGTCAAATCTCATTTTGTCCTCCTAGTTACCTAATGATGTAGATATTATTATAACGTGCCCAGAGATTCTACCAGAATGCCCAGAGCTGCCTAAAAATACCATCTTGCCTAAAAATTCCATCTTCATTAAGGAACAAAGGACTTTTGGTAAGAGACTGATTCCCAAGCTTAGAAGTTATTTCTTCAAGGCAATAACTTTAAATGATTCTAAAGAAGTTACTGTAAAGTTTTGGGAGGGTCTACCTTGAAGCAGTATTGATAGATTTCTCAAGATATTTATAGCGGATCAAGAAAATATGCAATAAGAAGGCAAATAGGCTGGAATTAGAACTTTTGTTCTAAGAAAAAAAAAAAAAAGGATGAAATAGCTTGAATAGGTAAACAGTGTGTTCTTCAGGTAGCTTTGGCATAGTATTGTTCATTCATCCACTATTTGTGATCAGTTCAACCCCTCTGAATTCCTCCTCCTTTTCCCCAGCACATTCTATACACTGAGGAAGGTGAGATCCGGGAGGAGCTGAGCTGCAGAAACAATAGAAGGGGTTCTTTTTAGAAGCTTGTGGAGAAAGCAAGGCGGTAAGAGATGAGAAATTGGTTAAGAAAACCAAATTTGGTGAGCAAAATATCTAATCAGCAAGAAGAATTTGACATTCAGGTAGTGTTTGGTGTGAATCTTCCCACTGCGACATGAGACATTAACTAAAAACATTTTGTCCAATGTATCATGGAATTAGAGCTTCAAAGTACACTCATGAGCTAAATTCCGATTCAAATTAGGTGCCAGGTAAAATAGAGGTTGCTCAAACTGGGCCCAATGCACAGGAATTACAAGTGTTTTCAACATATTTATCAAATGCTTACTCTACACAATGGTCTGGGATAGATATTAGGGATACTGTGTAAATAAGATGTTTCTGTCCCCAAGAAATTTAGTCATAAATAGACAAAAACTGCATGCGAAGAGTTAGAAAGTAGGTTAGAATTAGTTAGAAAGTGGGTTAGAATTAGAAAAAGAGTTAGAATTGTAGGGAGCTTGGGAATATCTGTGGAGGATGCTATTCCCACGGTGACAGAAACAGGAAATGTGAACTTGGAAGGCGGGACGTTGAAAGGGACTCTGAATTCCTTTCCTGGAAGGCTCTGAAAACTAAGAGGTTGCTGATGAATTTGGAGGCTTGTGGAGACTGGTGCTTTCACATTTCCATCATGGAGAAAAATTAAGGTTAGTATGAGAATTGCTGTCAGTCCCAACAGAAGGCCAGCGGATACGTAGTAGAAGCCTGCAGCTTTTTCTGACGTTTTTAGCAGCCGTTAGCGACCGCAGAATAGATTTTCAAAATGTGTCTCCTCCTTTGTTGGTTAAAGTGCTTTGAATAGACAAGCATTTCTCATGTGCCAAGAAAGGCTATGGGGGTGGATTAGGCCAAGAGCTTGGGGTGGGAAAAGCTGGTGTGTTTTCTTATGGACTGCAGGGAGGTTTATTATTCTGGGGCCTTCCCTGGTGGTCCAGTGGTTCAGACTTCGTCTTCCAGTGAAGAGGTGCTGGTTTGAATCTTGATTGGGGAGCTGGGATCCCATAAGCCTCTGGGCCAAAACATGAAACATAAAGGAAACAATATTGTAACAAATTCAATAAAGACTTTAAAATTGGTCCACATTAAAAAAAAAAAAAAAGAGTCCTGAAAGCCAGCTCTTCTTTCCCTTGGTCTGTAACCTAACACAATAAAAATCTCATGATTCGACACTGACCAGAAGCAAAGCATGTGCTCTTAGGGTTCACAAGGATTGTCATCCCTCCCTGCCTTGGTCAGCCATGACAGATTACCGTAGACTGGGCGGCTTAAGCGACAAAGGTTGACTTCTCACAGTTCTGGGGTCTGGGCAGAACAGACCAGTGTCTGATGAGGGCCCACTTCCTGGAGTGTGGGTGGCCGTCTTCCCGTTGCATCCTCACGCGGTGGAGAGCAGAGAAGCAGGCTGTCCTGGCACGCTGACAAGGGCACTGATGCCACTCCTGAGCTTCCCTGGTGGCCCAGTGGTAAGGAGTCTGCCTGTCAATGCGGAGACTCAGGTTCAATCCCTGGGTTGGGAAGACCCCCCTGGAGAAGGAACGGCAGCCCACTCCAGTATGCTTGCCTGGAAAATTCCATAGACAGAGGAGCCTGGTGGGCTACAGTCCATAGGGACGTGACTCAGCGACCCAACGACAGCACACAATCCCATTTATGAGGGTTCCAGCCTCATGACCTCATCTACTTCTAATCACCTCCCAAAGGCCCCCACCTCTTAATACCATTACACTGGGGGAGGGGGGCGTATCAACAGATGGACTTTGAGGGGCAACAAGCATTCAGTCCATAACATTCCACTGACTGTCTGTTGGGGATGAATGAGGCCAGCCCACAAACCCTGTGTGAAGGGTTCAGCAGACCATCCATTTAAACTGGAAACACAACCATATCATCATTGTCTAACTTAAATATTTTAAAGTCTCCCTTTTTGGTTACACTCAATCTCAGAAGGCCGCTAGGCAGGGCAGCTCTGTGAAAACGAGTCTTTCAAAGCCATTTCAATCGTGCAGGCCTGTGATTCGCCCTGCTTGTCTGGCTGTGGCTATGGTCACGGCCAAAACGACATCAGCACCACATTGCCCCTGACTCCCCAAGCCTGAAAGAGAGACAAAACATTCTGTAATTGGGGATTGTTTTGCATGCGTTTTAATTTGATTAGTAACATCCCATAAGGCTAACCCAGTATATGGAAATTATGGACAATTAAAGCTGTGATCAATTAGGTCTAAATTGTTAGTCCATTAAGAGGCAGTAACAAGAACTCTTGATTTTCAAAATCTTTTCCCCTAATCCTTTTGCCCTAGCAGTCCTCATAATGATAGATGAAAACTCTCTGTTACTCCTGTGTTATGCCAGGAGTTTAGATAAAACCATTCATTTTTATTATTTAGGAGCATGCAACCAGATCGTCTAGGTATAAATAATGTACAAAAAATCTTTGCAAATGCAACACACTTCCTTTTTATCACCATCGTAAAAACAATAAAAATAATCGTCCAAATGGCTTTAGCAATCCAGAATATGCAGACCATGTGTACAGTACAAGGACCTACCATCTCTGGATAAATTAGGTACAAATGTCCTTAGATTAGTTTATAAAAGCTTCAGAGCAGTGTCTTCAAAGAACACTTGAACTTTAAAGATATGAAGTGAGACATAGCATTGTAGAAAAATCCTGACTTCAAAACTATAGCCTTTTTCTTTTTTAGTAATAAACTGAGGAAAAAAAATATCCACTGGAGGAATTTTCAGAAACATAGTTCAGTGGGTCTCTATCTGGGGCCTTGTGTCTCCACCCAGGTCAAAAAGCACCTGTTTCTTATTTTCTGGTGAACTGTTCCCAAGCCTTCAAGGCCCAGGTCATACGCCACCTCTCCAAGAAGCAGTCTGTATTCATCCCAGAAAATGTACCTCTGAACTCCCATAGGCATTTCTTCCCTGGGCCCCTTACAGTTATCTTGTGATTTTCTTCCTTGTCTTCATTGCCTTGCCCTTCACCTTGTAGACCGTTCTCTGCATCCCATGGTGTTTGGCATATGATCTTGAACCCAGAAGCCACAGATAAGCTTTTGCTGAATTTATCAATGACTTACTAAATTCTTGTTACAAATGTACTCTCATGGCCTTGAGAAGATATATACTCTCTTTTTATTTTTTTCCCCCATTACTGAGAAAGGTCTAAAACTGAGTTTCATTGAGATTTAAGCTTGTGACCCTCATACATCAGCCAAAACAAAAATCTGGTTGCTCACTTAAAAGAATTCTTGCAGGGAAAGATCCATGTGACACGCTGACAGAGATGCTCTCTAAGCTCAGATTAAGAGTAGATATTTGGGAACTTCCCTGGTGGTCTAGTGGTTTAGACTCCACTATAGGGGGCCCAGATTCAATCCCTGGTCAGGGAACTTGATCCTGCATGCCATGACTAGTGAAAGATTCCAGGCAATAGTTTATAGCTGATTATACAACCTACAGGAGAATGTTTGGGTTTTAATGGCAACTGTCCCCCAGATAAAGCAGTTAGAAAGGGATTGAAAGTGATGGAAAAGAGAGATGTTTTCCGGCTGTGGCTATGGTCACGGCCAAAATGACTGTTTTCCAGATTTAAGACTTTCTTGCTGTTTAACAGTGAATACTCAGTGAGTATTAAAAATAATCATTTGAATTGCTGGAAGGGGTCATGAACAAAAGAGGCAAGGGTAATGGCCTCAGATGAGGTTCAGTTCAGTTCAGTCACTCAGTTGTGTCCAACTCTTTGATACCCCATGGACTGCAGCACACCAGTCCTCCCTGTCTGCCACCAGTTCCTGGAGCTTACTAAAACTCTTGTCCATCTCGTCAATGATGCCATCCAACCATCTCATCCTCTGTCATCCCCTTCTCCTCCTGCCTTCAGTCTTTCCCAGCATCAGGGTCTTTTCCAGTGAGTCAGCTCTTCCCATCAGGTGGCCAAAGTATTGGAGTTTCAGCTTCAACATCAGTCCTTCCGATGAACATCCAGGACTGATCTCCTTTAGGATGGACTGGTTGGATCTCCTTGCAGTCCAAGGGACTCTCAAGAGTCTTCTCCAACACCACAGTTCAAAAGCATCAATTCTTTGGCAGTCAGCTTTCTTTATGGTCCAACTCTTACATCCATAGATGACTACTGGAAAAACCATAGCTTTGACTAGATGGACCTTTGTGGGTAGGAGATTAGGATTTTAATCCCACTGCTATTCCTTTGACATTTTTGTTTATTGCAGCCATACCTTGTTTTGTTGTGCTTCATTTTATTGTGCTTTGAAGATATTGCTTTTTTTTTTTTTAAATAAATTGTAAGTTTGTTAAAATCCTGCACTGAGCAAGTCTAAAGATCCCTTGGAGAAGGAAATGGCAACCCACTCCAGTATTCTTGCCTAGAGAATTCCATGGATAGAGGAGCCTGGCAGGCTACAGTCTATGGGGTCAAAAAGAGTTGGACACAACTGAAGTGATTTAGCAGGCATTGTTGTGCTCTGAAGACACTGCTTGTGTTTTGTTTGTTTGTTTTTTGACAGATTGAAGGTTTGTGGCAATTCTGCATTGAGCAAGTCTATCCGTGCCATTTTTCCAACAGCACTTGCTCACTTTGTGTTTTGGTAATTCTCACAAAATTTTCAAGCTTTCTCATTGTTATTGTATTTATTGTGGTGATCTTTGATCAGTGACCTTTGACTTTAGTACTAGGACTTGCTGAAGACTCAAATGACCATTAGCATTTTTAGCAATAAAGTATTTTTTCATTAGATATGTACGTTGATTAATTTATTAGACTAATGCTCTTGCACAGTATAGTGGAAGCATAAGTTTTATATTCACTGGGAAGCCAAACATTTATGTATGATTGACTTTATTATGATATTCCCTTCACTGCAGTGGTCTAGAAATGAACCTACAGTATCTCTCAGGTGTGCCTGTATCTTTGTAAAGTAACATTCCCTTGTCTTGTCTGACACATTTATGGAAATCTAAGGGTTGGCTTTCATTGCAGGACAGTACACAGGGCATATAGGAAGTGACCTTGCTGAGCCCGGGCAATAAAAATCAAAGGCGAGGAGCAGAGATTCAGACGGAAAGATGGCCCAGTGGCGATAAAAGCAGAAAGCCGTGGAGGGCATTAAATGAGGCCTGTATGACATCCCTGGCCTGGCCGTATCACTCTGCTGGTATTTCTTCACTTTAGATGCTATTTCTATAATTCTTAACGTCTAAAGCTCAAGGAAAGGAAGAGTTAAGATTAAGGTAGTGAGAAGTTATGAGTGACTTGAGTTGGCAAGTGCCTTAGTAATTGTACAGGGGTCAATAAGCTTGTTTTGCAGAGGGGCAGATGGTAAATAATTCTGACTTTGCAGGCCCTATGAGGTCCATTATAATTACACATCTCTGCCATTTTAGCATGAATGCCTGCGTGTGTGTATACTAAGTCGCTTCAGTCATGTCCGACTCTTTTGCTTCCCCATGGACTGTAGCCCATCAAGCTCCTCTGTTCGTGGGGTTTTCCAGGCAGGAATACTGGAGTGGGTTGCCATGCCCTTCTGCAGGGGATCCTCCTGACCCAGAGACTGAACTCACATCTCTTATGTCTCCTGCATTGGCAAGTGGATCCCTTATCACTGGTGCCACCTGCAAAGCCCAGCGTCAGAGCAGCCATAGGCGATGTATAAATAAACAGGGCCGGCTGTGTCCCAGTGAAATTTTATTTGTGGCACAGATGTTTGAATTCCTTACAATTTTTGCATGTCACAACATACTCTTCTTTTGATTGTTTATCAATAACCTTGAAATGAAAACTTTTTTTTTTTTTTTTTTTTTTAGCTTGTATAGAAGCAAGCGAGAGTCTGGATTTGCCCACAGGTTGTAGTTTGACAACACCTGGTCTTACCCAACCTCCTCATTTACAGATACAAAATGGAGGCCCAGAGAGGCAGTGACCTGCTGGGGATCACACGGCAAGTTGTCATGGCTATTTTCTTCTCCTGAGCAGACTTGTTCTATTCAAGAAAGGACAAAAGAGAAGCATCATTCAGAGAGAATAACTCTAGATGTTGGATTGTTGGAAATATAAAATGTTGGGTTGCAGAACCTAATTGTATATTCTGGGATGTATTTGTGATTGTGGACATTCCAGAGACCAGTTACATTAATCTGATGGGGTAAATATTTATGTTTGTGAAAATACTGTTACCTGCCCCTTACTAGAAACCTCACCAAGACAGCAACATTGAGACCATGCAGACCTTTTAGCAGAAAAAGAAAGATTAAAAAAAAAAATGGTGCCAAGAACATGCCAAATGTGATTCTGCCACTGAGCAAAATCCTAAATTTTGCCCCCCAAAATAAGATTTTATAAATTTTAGCATCAAAAGGTTTAAATCCCTTTAAATATTAACTTCTGCCTGAGTAGAAGTTAATATTGTTAAATGTCTTCTCTAAACATGAGGTAGAGAACTTATTGTCATTCATCTCTCCAGATGGGATATACTTCTAATTCCTAATCTTTTTGGAGAAATGAGAGGTGAATGACTGCAGTGTGTGGCCAGGTGATATTTTGGTATCTGACACTGGATTTAAGATTTCTTTAAAGATTCCTTCTAGCGACTTTCATGGCAGCCCAGTGGTTAAGACTTCACCTTCCAATGCAGGGGGCGAGGGTTCAATCCTTCTTCAGGGAGCTAAGATCTTTCATGCCTCATGGCCAAAAAACCAGAACGTAAAACAGAAGCAATATTCTAACAAATTCAATCAAGACTTTAAAAAATGGTGTACATCAAAAAAAAAAAAATCTTAAAAAAATGAAAGATTCTCTGTTCAACTGTTTCTGATTAGAAGGACAGCTGCCCCTCTGGGGCACGCTAAAGTTACACACTGTGCGTGTGATCGTGTCATTGAATGCCAGCCTCCTGGCCAAGGGCACACAGTGCGGTTACTACCATTCTACAGATGAGGAAATTCAAGTTCAAGCAGGTGAAGTAGATCCATAGTTAAGTAACACGAGACTTGGGATAGAACTCAGGCAAAGAGGACGCTGAGCTCCCACACAGGGCACAAGAAGTTAATGTTGTAGCTGTCTGATGGCACTGAATTCCATTAATTTGGTGTTAATATTTCCAGTGTGAAACATTCTAATGAAGTGTTTATTCAATGAGAGGAGGAGGAGGGTGGGGCCTCACTGTTTCATCCCCAACACCAACAGAATCAGAATTTTTCTACCACTTAATGACTTGTGGGGCATCCCACACTGCTGGGTTATACAGATGTCTCTGTGTAAGAAAATCCAATTCAAGGAAATCAAAATGTTTCCTTTTGGAAATAATTATTTGCACCTCAAAAGGATGCTTAACAAAAGATTTACATTCAGTTTTCCTCTAAATAGTGAGTTAAGTATGTTTATAATATGATTTCATCTAAAAAAGGTTTGAGTGATACAATTTCCAAGTAGATCAGTTCATTGATTGTTAAGACATAAGCTACATATATATTCCGTAGCTGAATGAAACCAAATCAAAGAGCAATAAGGAAGAAATTAGAAAATTTGAGAATCCTTTAAAGGGAGTACCTCTTCCCCCCAGGCAGGAATACACCCTTTATATCAGACGAACTACAGAGACCAGCCTTTGCTGGAACAAGACTTATCATAGGAAAACCAAATCTTTGATCTTTAGAAATATCCATTTTATATTGTGGGAAACGTTGTTTTTCATTCTTTTTGTTTGGCTGCGTGATATGCCAGGTCTAAGTTCCCAGGCCAGGGATCAAACCCATGGCCCTGCAGTGGAAGCACAGAGTCTTAACCACTGGACCACCAAGAAGTCCCCGAATTTGCTTTTCTGACACCTCCACCCCATTCTTTATTCTGCTCTTGGGCTTCCCTTATGGCTCAGCCGGTAAAGACTCTGCCCGCAATGCGGGAGACCTGGGTTCAATCCCTGGGTTGGGAAGATCCCCTGGAGAAGGGAAAGGCTACCCACTCCAGTATTCTGACCTAGAGAATTCCATGGACTGTATAGTCCATGGGGTCACAGAGAGTTGGACACGACTGAGTGACCTTCACAGGGAACAACCAAAAGCAGGTTGCCTCTCTCAAATTCTTCTGATAATTCCAAGAGGACAACTTAGATTCTTAAAAAGAAAAATCATATCTACTTCCTTTGTTCCTCATAAAGCACACGTTCCAAACTCCACTTTTCCTTACATGTGTCCTCTTCTGAATAATTCGATTCTGTCACTGTCCTTTCTTACATCGAGGGAGCCAGCACCAAAAAAGTATATAACAAATATGTTCCGCAGAGCACAGAGAATGATATGGACTTCTGCTTGCATTAATGAAATCTAAGGAAAGTTTTTCACATCTGAAACCTCTGCTCCCACAAAGAGGTCGCTGACTTACACTTTTGACAGTGTTGAACCAACGTTTTAATCCTCGGTTCACATTTGCCAGTACTGTTTTCAATGAGCAACTGTTATGAAACATTTAATTTTAAAGCATTTTCTTTTACATTTGGTATTAATTCAAAAGAAAACAGGGGTCACAATAAATCAACTCCGTGAATGTTTACATGTACGTTACAACAGAGCTATTCATGTTTCCCATACATGGACCCTTAATTCATTGAAGGGAACTAGCTTGGGGGCATTACCCACGGAAAAACCTTGGACTAAAGCAGATACCAGTGGATTGTTTCATTGTTGTGAAGTGAAGTGGAAATTCTGGTGACGAGAGACTTCTGTTTACGTGAAACGGGTCTGTGCAAAATGTGATTTCAAGATGGCTTTTTGGTGGAAACCTGCTGTTTCCATGCCACTGGCTTATTACTCACATTTAAAAATGAACTCCATGCTAGGCAAGACATCCACATGTTCAATCACTTCAAAATGATTATGGCTGTGTTTTCATTAAAAATGTTTCAATAACCATGGGAAGCTCATGAAATTCAAAACATGAAAAATGTCTGGGTGATAAACATGTCTCTGAAATTCCGATTAAGCAAGGTGACCTGGGCTTCCATGACAAATGACTTTAAAAAAAAAAAAAGTTAAATGATTTTAGTTCAATTTAGTAAAAGGAGGGGATGTGTTGGTCGGGGGTGAATGTAGCGATGGTATGAATCGGTGGTCAACCCACGGTTGTTTCAATAGCCCCTGTCTCACTGTTCAGCTGTGTCTACTGCAGAGAGAAGATGTGGTACTAGCTGATGCCCACGACTCACCTACAGGCATGAGCTTTCCGTGAAAACTAGGGTTCTGTGGCCACATTTCCTTACTGCGTTTGTCACTGCTGCCTCTGTACCCCGACCTGCCTCTGTAAGCCAGTGTGAGCCCCTAACATTTGGATCAAGGATGATATAAACACATGGCTCTTGAACAGGGCCCATGGAAGATGTCAGTAGTCTTATTTGACGGGTGCTTGTCCCCAGGGAGCTTAGAAACAAGGTCACACTTACCCTCAGCATGGGGCTCCAGGCAGCCAGCGTACAGAACTGGTCCAGTTCTCATTCAGTCCCGTTCAGAGAACCCATTCTGCTCCCACCTTTGTTCTCCTTGAGCATAAACTTCCAAGGAATCTTGACTCATGCTAGATGCATGCATTTCTGTCAGCTCTGGTCCAAGGGCTGGAAGACTGGGTACACCTAGAGTAATGGGGGAAATGTAAAGAGACAGGGGGCAGCCAGGAAATGCAAGCAACATGACGGAGTCTTAAATAATCCTCAGTATCTGCCATTGTGTCATTTATTTATTTATTTATTTTTATCGCTGGGCATCTTATTGGCAGTGAGTTTGCTAAGGAAACCAAATAGTTGGAACAGAGAGCCCCAATACCATTCATGAAGTCTTTTCTCTGCTTTAATGGAGTAAGAACACTGAAGCATAGCTCATGTTTTACGGAACTGTAGCCCATCAGATGCCAACATGATGGGTGTCAGCGTCCCTTATTTAGAAGGCGATCATGTTGGTTAATCTTTTTGTTTTCACCAAAGAATTTATCTTTAAGGTCAGTCATCTGTTGCAGTTCTCTTTGCCTCTCTCCCTCTTCTCTCCATCCCTCCTTCCTTTCTTTCTTTCCTTATTTACTTGAGAATGTTCTCCCACTCATGAACATTTGGGAGAAGGTAAGCCAATTCAGGGATGACATTTCATGAAAACTACACCTAGTAAGACAAAACATATTTTGTCCTTCTTTTGGATGCCTGAATTAGAACTAAGCAAATAAACACAGGTGGGAGGTGTCACTCATGCAACAGAAATAACCGTACACCAACATCTGCCTCCATCCACAGTGGCTGTTGTTCTCTACGTGGGAGAAAGCTGTGGTCAGTCCTCTTTGTTGCTGTGGGCAGCATCAAATTTTTTATGGCAATACCTAACAGATATCCAGTGCTTACTTTATTACACCAGGCATATTAAATGCATTGTCTGATTTGATCTCCAGCAGAATTTAAAAGGTATAAACTTTTCAAATGTCCGTTTTAGCAGTGAGGACATTGAGGCTGGGAGCGGTTGAAAACTCTTGTTCCAGACTGACAGTTGCCAAGTGGTAGGTAGGAATTTTGTTGTTGTTGTTGTTGTTTTTGTTTTTGTTCGCTGCCTTGGGTCTTACTTGCAGCATGTAAACTTTTCAGTTGCGACGTGTGGGGCCTAGTTCCCTGAGCAGGGAATGACTCGAGGCCCTCTCGGCATTGGGAGCTTGGACTCTTAGCCACTGGACCACCTGGGAAGTCCCAAGAATTTAAAACCAGGTCTGACGGCTCCAGACTCAGAGCTTAGTCACAGTGCTTCAGTGCCTCCGTGGAATTCGTAGGAGGAAGGAATTTCTCTTCCACCTCGGATATAAATAAGCTTTTGTCTACAAGTTCATTATTGCTACCTGTAAGAAATGAGATATGTAATGACATGACTAAGTTAGTTCAAGCACATTTGACTCCAAATTAGAAGGTGCAGAGCATCATTGATAAACCACCAGCTAACCACCTTAACCTCCACATTTCCTGAGTCGTTAGAAGGAAGTTACAACCTCTCTTAAATCTCTGGATGTACAGGATGATAATTTCCCAATAAACCAAATCCTGTTACTATCGGAAGATTTGAAAACTTCTAACGATTATTACCAATGCCTCTAAACAACATGGGCTGGCAACAGCCAATCAAAATTTTCCATTGGATGATGCTTGAGTTTTATTTCCAAAAGGTAACTTAGCAGAAATGGAGTAACTGTTCATTATTTTCTGTCATTTTTATATCATTTTTTGCCATGCATATTGTGCAGTAATTGCAGGAAATTAAATTTGAATCTTGTGACACAAGCATGTTGTGAATATCATAAAAAACACATATGTTCATAAATGGTAAAAAAAAAAAGGTGATAAAAATTACATTTAGGAAACTTTTACAGTCTTTCAGAACAATGGGAAAGGGAGTGTTTGAAGGTTCTTTGTTCAGGCTGAATCTCTAGGTGGAAATGCTTTCAGGAGGCAAAGTTTTGTTTCATGGGGCATATTTGTATTTTTGCTATTTTCTCCAAATTTTTTACATGGTGCCCTAAGAGCAGGAGGACATTTAAAATCCTATACAAAGAACTGGCTTGAAAAGAATTCCTGGCCAGGTCCAGTAGATACAGAGCCTGCAGACAAAGCTGTTTTTCACTTGCCATGTGAAAGTAAGAATGGACAGAAACCGTCATGACTTTCTTAGCTTCTGCTGTGATGTCCCCTCTGCTTGGTGGTACCTGCTGCTTTCCTTGCTGCCTCTTCCTGGATAAAGTTAATGCCTATCTAATCCTCTTAGTGATACTGTAGAAACATCCCTGAAGCTGTGTGTTTACACCCTACTGTGTGGCTTGACCTAGAGTCACCCTCATCAGTTGATGTGATGGAAGAGCCAGTGACTGGCACCTGAGTGCTGATTTGGCTGCCGTCATCAATACCATCTCACATCCAGCTTTCATCATGTGATTTCTCTGGGTCCATGGGTAGTCCTCCGGAGAAGGCAATGGCACCCCACTCCAGTACTCTTGCCTGGAAAATCCTATGGATGGAGGAGCCTGGTAGGCTGTAGTCCATGGGGTCGCGAAGAGTCGGACACGACTGAGCGACTTCACTTTCACTTTTCACTTCCATGCATTGGAGAAGGAAATGGCAACCCACTCCAGTGTTCTTGTCTGGAGAATCCCAGGGACGGGGAAGCCTGGTGGGCTGCCGTCTCTGGGGTCGCATAGACTCGGACACGACTGAAGCGACTTAGCAGCAGCAGCAGCATGGGTAATCCTCTGGAACAATCTCACTCCGCGATTTCCTATATTAGTAATGGCAGACAATGAATTCATCCTAACACATTTGCAGAATGATAAAGCATTACCTTTTATGAATTAATGCCACCCAGGATTGGCAAGTTACATAAGTGCCTGACTCTCCTTACAAAAATCCTCTGTCTACCATCCAAATATAGTGTATAGCCGAGCTCAGTTCCAGACTTCCCATGAAGACTTCTCTGACTACTTCAGTTGATTACTATTTCCTCTCTTTGAAGTTCTTATTGACTGAGTTGTTCATTTCAGTTTGACAGCTGAGCATCAGTTATGAGAATCTTTTGTTAAAATGTCAAATCTTTGTAAGTCGAAACTAGGTCTCTGTTATCCTTCAGATCTTTCAGGATGCTTCAATAGTACCTGTGTCTTCATCCAAAACCATCACGATCCTATTTGCCTCCCCAAGCCAGTCCTCTTCCTTACTTGCTACTGTTGCCACTGCTTCCGTTGTTTCTAATACCCAGGCAACAGTCTTACAAGGTAAGTCTTGACTTCCCTCTCTCCATCACACCCCATAGTTAATCAATTGCAAAGTTCTTCAGATTGGCAAATTTTTGATTTGTTTGGTCTCTAGAACCCTTTTATCAAAGGAAATCTTGTATAAAAGTCCAGTGCCTAAAAAAAGCGGGACTTCCTTGGTACTTCAGTGGTTAAGAATCCTCCTGCCAATGCAGGGGACAGGAGTTCGACCCCTAGTCTGGGAAGATTCCACATGTCCCAGGGCAACCAAGCCCATGCTCCACAGACTCCTGCAGCCTGCATACTCTAGAGTGCACACGCTCTAGAGCCTGTGCTCGGCAGTGAGAGAAGCCACCCCAATCAGAAGCCCCTGCAGTGCACTAGAGAGAGCTTGCCTGCAGCAACGGAGACCCAGTGCAGCCAAAAGTAAATAAATAAAGCTGAAGGGAAAAAAAAAAAGGAAAAGCAGCTAGTGTTAAGAAGAGGCTGAACTGCCTGGTGCCTCCAACTGCAGCGCTTGAAAGAACTAGAATCTCTGAGGCTGAACACCATTTAAAGGCACGAAAAAGCAGCATGCGAGAGTGAAAAAACACTGGCATAGATCAGAGGATCTGAACTGAGCCTTGGTTTTCTTATCTTTAAAACAGGGTATCTTCCCTGCTTACATCACAGGCTTATTGTAAGGATTAAACAAGACTCTGTATGTGAAAGCACATGGCAAACTGTCAAAAGCCATGCTGACTTAGGGAGCCATCACCTCTTGTGTGATCTTCAGGGTCCTACTCTCCTCCTTCTACCTACTGCCTAGCCAAACACTGCTTCATAGAGTAATCCTCCTAAAGCACATCCCTTCCACATCATTTTATTTTTTATAATAACATTATTTGTTAGAGTGAAACCATTGCAACTTAGTAAGATGGAAAATTCTAACATACAGACCTGAAATAGGTCAATGAATGCATGTGCTCATTATCCTGCTTTAACAATAATCAATATTTTGCCTATCTTGTTTTTATGAAAAAATTTAAAAACCTAACAAAATGTCTGAAAATAGAAGAACAGTTGAATAAACTGGGGTCTATTGATTTGTAGTGCTATGAAGCCTTATAAATAGTATGGATTTGTATTATAAAACAATTCAGAATATATGGTATTACTGCAACTATGAAAGTTCAAAAATGAATATTCAATCTCTGTAGAAAAAAAGACAGGAAGGAAGCACAGTAAAATATTAACTAGGTTCCCTTTAGTGTTTCATATCATTTCTTGACTCAGAGATGTCTGATAATTACCACCAACTGCTAAGTTAAGATCAAGTGTTTCAATTTAGTGTTGAAGCCTTTTACAGTGAAGTCAGACTTCCCTTTCTAGTTATTACTGGCTGTCATTCTTCCACATAAACCTGATGCTTTAGCAAAATCACCTACTGAGTCTTTTCTAAATGCATCCTCTTCTTGCTTGTCTCTCAACTTGGGTTCTGACTGTCCACTTTGGCACCATCCCTGAAACACAATCTATGATTCAAGTTGCATGTTTGATACCTCATGTCTGATGAAGCCTTTTCTGATCCCAGTCTCTGTTTCAATCTCCTCCTGACTCCCAACAGGAAGCAGGGTAAATTCTCATGGATTCCTGGGCAGAGAAATACGGTATTTAGAAGTATGGAGGATTTATGAAAATTTCTCCTAAGTATTTAATAAAGCAAACTGAAATATGTTTTTGAAAGCCACCTCTCTCTTTGTCTTTTGAGAGATAGGTAGACCTTTTAAAGATAGACAGAAATAGGCAGACCTTTATTTGAGGGTAAGTTTTCTCAGTTTATAATTTTCCTCTTTCTACTGAGAGACTAAAATGCAAGTCAGAGGATGCTATTTTGGCCAATGGGGGCCTTCCTTGCTGGATCAGGGAAGGTTTTTTTTTTGGCCATGCCATGCAGCATGCGGGATCTTACTTCCCTTGTGTGGTGTGCGTGCTAAGTTGCTTTAGTCGTGTTTGACTCTGTGCGACCCCATGGATTGTAGCCTGCCAAACTCCTCTGTCTGGGATCCTTCAGGCAAGACTACTGGAGTGGGTTGCCTGCCCTCCTCCAGGGGATTCTTCCAGATCAAACCTGAGCCTCTTCTCTCTCCTGCATTGGCGCAGGTTCTGCACCACCGGTGCCACCTGGGAAGCCCCAGTTCTCTTAGCTGCTGCTAAGTTGCTTCAGTCGTGTCCGACTCTGTGCGACCCCGTAGACGGCAGCCTACCAGACTCCCCCATCCCTGGGATTCTCCAGGCAAGAACACTGGAGTGGGTTGCCATTTCCTTCTCCAATGCAGGAAAGTGAAAAGTGAAAGTGAAGTCGCTCAGTCGTGCCCAACTCTTAGCGACCCCACAGAGTGCAGCCTACCAGGCTCCTCCGTCCATGGGATTTTCCAGGCAAGAGTACTTTAGACAGGGATCAAACCTGTGCTTCCTACAGTGAAAGCATAGTGTCTTAAAAACCGGACCGCCAGGGGAGTTCCAGACCTTCTTTTCTGAAAACTTACATTCCCTGAATATGAGTATTGTTATCTTCACACCAAAAGATTTCAGTTGTTTAAAAACTGCTCATTTATCAATATATAATTTAGACTTAGAAAAGCAGGCTGAGTTGGTGAATATATTTAACAGAAAAAAAATGTCACTTTAAGGTATAAAAGAGAAAGGGACCATCTGCCATGTAGGGGTTCTCATCTGTGTTTGATGCAATAACTAACAGAATTTGCAGAAAACTAGTGATGAGACAGAATAACTCAAGTAGGCTTTTAAAGGATCTCACTCATTTAACTACTTGATAGATAGCCTAAGTAATTTACTTAAATAAATAGACGGTGTTCATTTAAAATTATCAAAGCTTTTTGCTCATAATTATCTGCTTAAGTTAAAGATAGTTTTCCTTTTAAATACTTTAAATCTTTTCTTGTTGCCATCCTTTACACTGTCTACTTATCTTTTTTTAATAAAGACAGAATCAACTGAATAAAGATAAACTTAGTCTATGATGATTTGCATGATTTCTCTTATCAATTAGAGGGTTTGGAATCAATAGCGTTTTACTCCAGTACACCTGGACACATGATACTCCATGGAAACTCATCCATGACTTTATATTTTCCTCTATCAGTTAGACAAAGAAAATGTTATATGGATACCACACTGGCATTCCGTTGGTAATCTTGGAGACTTGATAGTGAACTGGAATGTCAAAGTCATTATTTTAGAGACGTGCTAATGACCAGAACTCTCTGTTATTCTCCATTTCCTGCCTGAAACAACCAAAAAAAAAACAAACCAAAAAACAAAAAAGTAACAACAAGGTATGTGGAACAATGAACGATGATTAATAAGACACTGGTGAACAAGCTACTGCTGCTACTGCTGCTGCTGAGTCACTTCAATCGTGTCCAACTCTGTGTGACCGCATAGACAGCAGCCCACCAGGCTCCCCCGTCCCTGGGATTCTCCAGGCAAGAACACTGGAGTGGGTTGCCATTTCCTCCTCCAATGCATGAAAGTGAAAAGTGAAAGGGAAGTCACTCAGTCGTATCCGACTCTTAGCGACCCCATGGACTGCAGCCTACCAGGCTCCTTCATCCACAGAATTCTCCAGGCAAGAACACTGGAGTGGGGTGCCATTGCCTTCTCCGGAACAAGCTACTAAATAAGTTTAAAACAAATCAATTAAGTCTGCTCTGCAATTGCCCCCAGATTTACTGCCTTGAGGTAATTTCTAGCCTTCAGTGCAGGCAGGGAGCCTGAGAAGAATCCCTTGGGTGAAGAGGCAGAGTTGAGAAATTGATGGGGTCAGGAGGGCTGCATACTACAGGGCGGAGTATGACAGAAATGGAGAGCTGCACAGAGAAGAAGCTCCAGAGGTTTACCCAAGGGGCCCCTCAAATAGTTAGCTGAGTGCTGACCAGACATGTACTTGAGGTAACTTTTCAGAGATGGGATAAAACTCACCTGAAATGATTAGAGATACAATTGCCTCAGAATCACACAGACTTGCAAATATTCCATTTCCATCAGCCAAATGAAGAATTCCATGATTCACAGGGTATTAGAGGGAGAAGGATCTTGCCTCACTACAGGGGAAGAAAAGCAATAACATACATAGCAGCATATTAAAAAGCAAAGACATTACTTTGCCTACAAAGGTCTGTGTAGTCAAAGCTATGGTTTTTCTTGTAGTCCTGTATGGATGTGAGAGCTGGATGATAAAAAAGGCTGAGTGCTAAAGAATTGATGTCTTAGAACTGTGGTGCTGGTGAAGACTCTTTGAAAGTCCCTTGGACAGCAAAGAGGTCAAACCAGTTAATCCTAAAGGAAATCAACCTGAATATTCATTGGAAAGATCGATGCCAAAGCTAAATCCAGTACTTAGGCTACCTGATGAGAAGAGCCAACTCATTGGAAAAGACCCTGATTCCTGGGACAGATTGAAGGCAGGAGGAGACAGGACGACAGAGGATGAGATGGTTGGAGGGCATCACTGACTCAATGGACATGAGTTTGAGCAGACTGCAAGATGATGAAGGACAGGGAAGCCTGGTGTGCTGCAGTCCATGGGGCTGCAAAGAGTTGGACATGACTGAGCAACTGAACAGCGGCAGAGGGAGGAATAATCTGTCCCAGCAGGAGCACTGCCTTGGTCTTGCCTAACAAACCTTAAAAGTAAGACGGAAAAGGATGAAATAGTTTGCAAGTAACTTATATATTACAGAGTAAAACTCAGGAGAAATATGTATAGAAATGCAAAAGCATTCAGTGCCCCCAAAATAAAATTAATCTGGCATCCAAATTTTGATTGGCATCCTATCAAAAATTACTTGGCATGAAAATAAGGAGGAAAACATAATGACTAATGAGAAAAATTTTTAAATGACATAAGAATTAGTTGACAAAGATAGTTATTACACCTTTACTTACTCTATACATTTGTAAAGTAGAAAAAAATTAACTAGTGAGATGGTCATTCAGACATACACATTATAAAGTCTGAGGTGAAAAATACACAGGATTAGACATTGCATAAAAATATTTTCGAATTTGAAGGCACAGTGATAGAAATTATTTAAATAAAACAGAAAAGAAAAATTTTTTAAATTTAACAGAGCATCAGTGAACTATGGAACAATTTTAAGTAGCTTAATATAGGTATAAATGGCCAGGAAGCAACAGTTAGAACTGGACATGGAACAACAGACTGGTTTCAAATAGGAAGAGGAGTCCGTCAAGGCTGTATATTGTCACCCTGCTTATTTAACTTATGAGCGACTGAACTGAACTGAACTTAACTGAAATGAAGGGGGGACAAAAGTATTTGAAAAAAAATAGCAGGTGATATTTTTCCAGATTTGATGAAGACAGTACTCTTAAAGATCTAAGAGTCTCAATGAACTTCAAGCACAAGAAATGTAGAAAAAACCACCCTGGGGCACATCATACTAAGATTGTTCAAAAACAGTGACAGTGAGAAAAATCTTAAATGCTGACAAAGGAGGAGAAAAAAAAGTCCCATACTTAGAAACAAAATAAGAATGACATCAAATTTCTCATCTAAAACAGTGCAAGTTAAAATGTAATGAAGTGTAACTTTTAAATTTATGAAAGGAAAAAAATTGTCAATATGCATTTATATATGCAGTTAGAGTGTCTTTCAAAATCTAAGTCAAACTGAAGACATTTTAAACATATAAAAGCTGAAAGAATTCTTGCACTAAAAGAAACATTAAATAAAGTCATTCAGACAGAAGAAAAATGGTACCTGATGGAAATATGGATTTAAACAAAAAGTGAAGAGGACTGGAAATGGAATCTATATTGGTGAAAATATAGCATTTAATTAATATTTAAATTACTTTAAAGCATAACTGACTAAAGAAAAGTAACAAGTCAGTGTGGACAGTGTTAAACTAAATATGTGACATTGGTGGCACAAAATTTGAGGTGGGGGGAAATTGCAGAATACTATTGTAAAACTCTAGTTCTGTATGTGAAGTGGAACAACATCATTTAAATATATGAAGTTGTATAACATCACTTGGTAAGTTAAAAATGTATCCGATAAACTGTAAAGCAACCACTAAAATAACAAAACAAAGAGTTTTAGCTAATAACCCCAAAAAAGAGATAGCAATGAAATCATAAAAAGTACTGTTAGTCCACAAGAAGTCAAAAAATAAAAGAGGAAAAGGGGAACAAGAAAAAAATGGGATAAACTGAAAATAAATGATAAGGTGATATATTCAAACTAAACCACACAAGTGATCATCTTAAACTTAAATGATAAAATGCTTCAGTTAGAATGTAGAGACTGTAAAATTGGATTAAAAAGTGACCCAACCATAGCTGTCTAAAAAGAAGGCATTTTGAATGTAAAGGCACAAATAATAGTAAAAGGGTGGAAAATGGTATATCATGCTAAGACTTGTCAAAAGAAAGATAGACTTTACTTATGAAAAGATAAAATAGCTTCTAGAGTGAAGAGTATTGCAAAGGATAAAAATAGATATGGGCTTCCCTGGTGGCTCAGAGGTTAAAGCATCTGCCTCCAATGCAGGAGACCTGGGTTTGATCCCTGGGTCAGGAAGATCCCCTGGAGAAGGAAATGGCAATCCACTCCAGTATTCTTGCCTGGAGAATCCCATGGATGGATCACAAAGAGTCGGACACGACTGAGCGACTTCACCTTATGGACCTAAAAATAGATATTTTATTATAATGAAAGACATCTGTTATATATAACATATTGCATACATATGTGGGCTTCCCTGGTGGCTCAGACAGTAAAGAATCTGCCTGCAATGTTCAGGACCAGGTTCAACCCCTGGGTTGGGAAGATCCCGTGGAGAAGGGAATGGCAACCCCTATTCTTCCCTGGAGAATTCCATGAACAGAGGATCCTGGTGGGCTGTAGTCCATGGGGTTGCAAAGAGTTGGACATGATTGAGCAGCTAACATTTTCACTTTCCAGGTACATATGTAACATAATATATCAGTGTTATGTGACAGACTAATCTGTGTCAATTTCAAGTCTCCTGGGTCCTGGTACTGTATCTAAGCTGTCAGTACTTAGTAGAGTACCAGTGTGTGTGGGATCAAGTCCTCTAACCTTCAGTAGTGCTTCTTAATCTGGGAGCCTTTGAATTACATGGTCCCTAGCTCTGTGTTCATGCAGACTGCTTTTATGGGTAGGCTCCTCTTTCTTATTTGCCTGCACCCTTAACCTCGGCCCCGCTTCTCTGCCACACTCAGAGATACAGTAATGACAGCACTCTGAAGCAAGGAGTTGGTCAAGAATGGATTAATCATCTATGGCCCTGGAGTCCCACTCCACCAGGTAATCATTCCCTGTTATCACTTGCTGTCTCCTCAGAGGTCTACTCAGAAAGCAGAGAGCTGGTCCCTCGACTCTCAGAGGTCACATGCTGTAGCCTTCACCTCTCCAGGGTTCTCCATGCAAAGTTACCCACACAGCGCTCTCTCGTACTTACTGTACTATTCTTCCTGTCTTCTGGAGGGTTTTTGCTAAGGGGAATTTTTTTTCCTTTACGAGAGAGATGTGTTTTGTGTGTGTGTTGTGTTGAGTTGTATACACTGTGCAACTGCTGAGATACAGTACGGCTGTTCCCAGGTATTTCGCTATGCCTCACTATCGCTCATAGCTTTCAAAACACAAAGCCAGAATGTGTATCCCTTTTTTTTTTTTGCTTTCTGATTTATCACTTTTTACCTTGAGTAAGGAGAACAAAAAGGCTTAATTTCTTGGTTAGAGAGAAGATGGTGGAGGGGAAATTAACATTTTATATTAGTGGTTTCACTAAACAGGTATCTAAAAAACTAACCATTACAAGCACATATCTTAAGAACAAAAACATGATTTCATGGAAAATCGGGTCTATATGGAAACCACCTTGCATCCTGATTGAGTAATTAGCTGCCTCTATCTTCAGCAGCAGCAAGAAACTTTGAGCACCCACAATTTCTTTGAGAAATTTAGAATTTTATTTAGTTATTCCAGTACTTAAGTTTACATTTATATTTACAAATACATTTTTGGGGGGTGAAAGTCAGCTGGCTAGACAACTCACCATATGAATGCGGGTTTCATTAAAGTCCAAATGGAGAAACTAATGCAAGAACCGAGTCGTGAAATCTACCATAATATTGTCATGAGAACTCAAAGACTGAACAAGCCACACCAGGATTCCATCTTCACTGGGTCATAGCCAGGTGATGGGGAAGTTTCCACTTCCGACTCCAGGAATAATTGGGTGGTGGTTGTTTAGTTGCTAAGTCGTGTCGGACTCTTCTGTGGCCCCGTGGTCTGTAGATGCCAAACTCCTGTGCGTGGGATTTTCTAGGCAGGATACCTGAGTGAGTTGCCATTTCCTCCTACACGTGACCTTCCTGACCCAGGGATCGAACCTGTGTCTCCTACACTGGCAGGAGGGTTCTTTACCACGGAAGCCGGGGAAGCCTTCCCACCTGGAAATCTAATTATTGGGTTAGGTACCCATTTAATGCAGATTTTCATAACGCTATCATCTTAACCTTATTTCCCAGTGAACAGGTCAGCTTTACAGAGTGATCAGGTGACACTATTACAGCTGATGTTAGAGCATTGCTCATCATCGGAGCTTTGGTTAAGTGTGAAGCTTTGTTATCCTCCATTATTATCGAATAAAACCTTAACACTACAAGCACCAGCGTAGTTGTATGTAAATAGGCATTCTCTGTATTAATATTACTAAAGTTAAAACACAAAAACTGGTTTAGATTAAAGCTAAAGGCTTCATTTCCCCCCATGATTAAACCCCACATCAAAGGTTTAGTTTCAGCAAAACAATGTAATCTATCACATTTAAATTCACATTGTCAAACTGAATTTTATTGACTATGTGGTTTTGGTGATACAGTGTCATTAATGTTGAAAACACAAGGATAAATGTGCTAAGGCGCACAGTGGACTTGGTATGGTTGCTGGCGTGTGAAAAGCTTTCAATAAACATGATCTGTTATTATTTTGTGGAAATTTACAGCAAGTTTTATTTTAGTACATGTTTATGGAGCATTATTATTATATCTCATTTAGGATAGCACTGAGGTCCACCATTTCTTCTTTAAAGGTCTGTAAACAGGACTCAAGTGTAATAAACCCTAAGTTGGAGAGTAACTGCCAGAAGTTCATTAGTAACCAGGGGGCTTCCCGGAAGACATCAAAAAGCTGCCTTATTATTATGACAAAAACTTAAAATGGAGGCACAGAAAAATAAAGTGCCTTATTCAAGCCCCTTCATCAGAGCAATAGAAGAGCCTCTTATACTTTGGGTTCCCATCTCTGGCACTCTGAGAGCTTTCTTTCTCTCTTGTCGCTGAACCCCAGGAGTAAATAGTACTCATTCTTTTATCTTTACGTAATGTTTTTGAAAGCAAATAACAGTTGATTATATTTAGCAAACAGTACTTCTTACTGTATTTTGATATAAGAATCTTTTCAGTTTGCTTTGGAAACTGACAATTATGATGACATTGAATAGAGGTTAGGGGACACATTGATTATCGGGGTAACCTACATATTCACATGAATGCCAGTTTTGATGAAGCATCAAATTCTTATTTGGCATATACATTATGTCAATTGTGAACTTAATTTCTGTGGAAATGCCAACAGAAAAGCTTGCAGTCTGCTTGCCAAAAAGAAATTGCATTTTTTTTTTAAATGAGAAGTGTATCATACCTGTGTAAAAGCTACATAGACACTACATTTTAAAGGAAATCTATATATGTGCTTAAAAAGAAATTATACATGAAATAAAAGCTATGAAGTATTATCATAGCGGCTGAAGATTTCCATTCAAAAATCATCACACAGCAAAGACTGGCTACAATAATTGGGAAGATTTGCCTCCCAGCACCAAAGAAGTAATTTGAAGCAAAATATGCACAAAAGTAGTGGTTGCTGAATCTTTCTTTCCCAAGCTATTTAGTAATATATTGGAGAGGGCCTTCCATGTGCAAGATGAATCGAGACTGGGACCTTTAAAAGATGTGTTAGATATAATAGATATGAGTGTGTGTTTACATATGTGTCTGTGTACATATACACACATACGCAAATATGCATGTATATAAATAACACATACACGTGTGTGTCTCTCTATGTAGACAGATATTAATGGAGATAGATGAGACAGAAGTGGCAACATCTGGTCTTCTTTAAGGAGCTAAAAATTCTACTTGGAGAAATGAGACTGATATATGAAACAAAAGCAAAAATTTTAAATTGAGATAGCTACAAATAATTGTAGCTCCATTGCCTCTAAGCTCCCCCAGCTTCTGGGTCATATTTCCCTTTCATATCCCCATACCACTGAGACTTGTTCAGAGAAGAGGAGGGAAGGAACCTTCTTTGAGGTACTCTCCCTTCCTGAATTCCGTGTCCCTGGCCTTTGTCCTTCCTTTGTCTGCTATCACCTGGGTACTAACCACCCCAGCCCCAGCCTCCAGCCCCAAGGTCATCCCCAGGGTATCACAGGGTGCCCGTCTCAGGTCTGTCCCTCTCCTGCTTTCTCTGTGCCCGGGTCTTTCTCCGCACGTCCCCTCTACAGCCAGGGAAACCCACGTCTACTCCCTGGACTGAGGGGGAACTCACTTCCTTGCCATCCGTGTATCCAACCCAGAGAAGGTCACCATTTAGACCTTCTGGTCTGACCTGCCGCCACGATTTCACAGATCATCCTCCCTCTGTTTTCAGCTCCTCTCTCACCTCCTCTTTTGAAGTCTTCTCTTTCGGAACTCCCCAGACTTTTGACTCTCAGAGCCTTACTGGGGAGTGGGGGGAGGTGGGAAGATCCTTATTATTTCATGACACAAAATGCACAATAAAAGCCGTCTCAGCTGCTTTCATTCCAGATAAAACACTGTGTCCCAGCTTTGTCTAAGAGTTCTTTTTCTTTTCTTAAGATTTTTTAAATTTTTGGCAGCATGCTGCACACAGGCTTTCTCTAGTTGCAGTGAGCAGGTTTCTTATTGAGGTGGCTTCTCTTGTTGCAGAGCACGGGCTCTAGGGTGCACAGGCTTCAGTAGCTGTGGGACGGAGGCGCAGTTTTTTTTCAGTTCCCTGGCTCTAGAGCACAGGCTCAATAGTTGTGATGCGCTGGCTTAATTGCTTATGGGATTTACCAGGACCAGGGATCGAACCCACACGCCCTGCATTGGGCAGGCAGATTCTTAACCACTAGACCACCAGGGAAGCCTTTTCTAACAGTTCTTTAAGCTGTTCCCCCAGAGGCATCTGTCCCAAAGTGGAATTCTGCCACTGTCCTAAAGCACAGAGAGAGCATTTTTTCTAGTAAGTGTTGGTATTGTATTTTCCTGGGCTTCCCTGGTGGCTCAACTGTTAAAGAATCTGCTGCAATGCAGGAGACCTGGGTTCAGTCCCTGGGTTGGGAAGATCCCCTGGAGAAGGGAACAGCTGCCCACTCCAGTATTCTGGCCTGGAGAATTCCATGGACTGTATAGTCCGTGGGGTCACAAAGAGTCAGACACGACTGAGCGACTTTCACTTCACTTCACTTGTATTTTCCTAATAAAGGTTAATATTAGACTAGAGGAGCAATACAGTATTCCATACATTTTGTTGCTAGTGAATAAAAAATTCTGAACCTAGAGTCGGAGTGAGATGGGACCACAATTGGTTGAGTAGAGAGGATTCAGACAATGGGAAACTTTCAAGGCTGAACAAAAATGGCTTGTTCGGGTGTAAATTCTCCTTTGATTCATGAAATGTTCATCATTGTATTGATTAATTTCTAATTTTTTGGCAATTTATTAGTTTTATTTTTGATTTCTAGCTTAATTCCACTGTGGTCAGAGAACATAATTTCTTTGTTGCAGTATTAAGAAATATGTTGGAACTTGTTTTTATCCCCCAGCATTTGGTAAATTTTAGTGACTACTAGATGTTTATGCAAAAAGAACCTATATTCTGCAGTCATTTGTTTTTCTTTCTACATATGCCTACTAGATCAAAAGTGTTACTCTTATGGTTTACATCTTCTTGTACTTCCTCATTATCTTGTCTGCTTGCTTTGTGTTACTGAGAAAGACATGCTAAAATCTCTCAATTAGTTTATTTCTACATTAAGACTCATTCCAGTTGCAGGGATGTGGTAAAAACATATGGGACTTAGAATCAATGAAATGTGGGAGAATACTACCTATCTGGACATAAGAATAGTGTGTGGACTTACTTTAAACCCAATAGAATAAGAAAAGAATTTTAGTACATTCTGGGCAATGGCTGGAAGGGGAAGATGGCAAAAACTAGAGTTGAGTTTAGGGTTTTGAGGGGAAGGGGTAAGTAGGGACACCACAGAGAGGAACCTTGGGTTTCCTTTAATTACCCTTTGAGCCAAGAGCAAATCCCAGCCAGCTCATTCACCTCTTCCTCCACTGAGGGTCTCAGCTTCAGCCCCTTTTCTAGGAGGAAGGGTCTCAACCTGAGGTTCCATGGACACCCTAATTTATGAGTTTCAGGGCCCTCCCCATGACTTTAAAAGCGGGTACAGAATTGTGTGTTCATGTGAATATGAACACTTATGTGGGGAGAAGTTCCCTTCTCTCGCCAGATTATCGAAGTTTTCCATCACGCAAAAGCAAGTAAGGGCCACTGCTCTGGAGCCAATGAAACTTTTCACACAGCATGTATTCACCCCAGGGGATGAGGCAAGGGACTGAAAGGCACCAACCCCAAGGGCCAGGCCCTCTCCCCTGAAACCACTCCAGCAGCCAGCCTAACTCTTCTAGATGTCTTTACATAACTGTTTGCACAACTGCAGAAAGAATATCAACAACCCCATCTGTCCTACACCGAGGCATTAACTTCCCACCGTTTCAAAAAACGATCATTTGTGAGTGACATGCTTTACGTTTTTGCCATCTCCTTGGCTGTTTATCAAATCTATCTCCTCCCCTCCTTCTTTCCTGAGGACAGGATGAGTGACAGAGGACGTGGGGTCATAACTCAACAAAGAAGCTTCCCCTCTTTTCAGGGACTTCTGACTGAGCCTGGTCCCCATGTGCTGTGCTCTGTGAGTTTCACACGCCAGGTGCTCTGCAGCTTCTGGACCATGTAAGACTCCTGTGACTCAAGAGTGTTTTTCAATCCTGGATACATTTCTGCTATGGCAACAGTCCTGAAGACATGGCTTAAGGTTTATCCTGGGCTGTGACCTCATCCTTTTTTTTCACGTTGTATTTGTAAACATTTCAGGATGACAGTTGACAACAAGGTCATGCACAGGAGGAAGACCGTTGTGCAAAGAGACTCAGAAACAGGAAAGACTAACTCAAGTTCACTGGCCTTTCCCAGATGTACATCTTCTGGTCCTCAGGCATAAAAAGCTGGATTAGCTGACTCTTTTTCCGAAGAAATTGAGGAAAACAAATGTGCTGAAGACATCTACAAGGCTTAGTAGAAGTCAGGAAACAAAAAAAACGACCACTTTTTTTTTTTTTTTTTTGGTAGGGTCATGTAGAAATCCCCAATATAAGGGGATTTAGATTGTCTAAAAATATCCCCAATATAAGGATACTTTTTAACTCAACACATGTGGAAATATTACACAGCTTTTTCAATATAGGTGAAGGGAAGTCTGCAGGGGTGATTTCAGGAAACAGTTTCTTAAATTTTAAAAACAGATGCAAGGAAGACATTGTCTCCCCCACTCCTCCAGCATTCCTAGTTATTGGTGGGTAAAGATGTGATGCATGGAGCTACAGCAGTCATCGTGTGATAATAAGGAGAACTAATAAACATACAGATGGTAGAGCAGAAAGACAGAAAGAACTTTGATCTTCATTACGCTTTGAGTGACTGAATAATCCAGCCTTAAACTTCTTCCCTTCTGCAATTCTTGTCATGTGAAATTACAGGGATTTTTAAAAGAAAAATATGTTTGGCATAAGATCAAACTTATATGTGCTTGAGAAAAGTGTTTTCCAACTTTTTTATTGAAGTAGAGTTGATTTGCAATATTTTATTAGTTTGAGGTGAATAACATAGTAATTAAATATTTTTTATAAATTATACTCCATGCAAAGTTATTATAAATATTGACTATATTGCCTGTGCTATATATTATATCCTGATAAATTGCTTAGTTGATACCTAGTAGTTCCTACCTTAGTCCCCTAGTAGTTTCTGCCTCTCCCACCACCATCTCCCCTCAGGTAAACCACTAATTCTCTGTATCTGTGGATCTGTCTCTATTTCATTATATTTTTGTTCATTTTTTGTATTTTTTAGATTCTACATCTAAGTGAAAACTTACAGTATTTGTCTTTCTCTGTCTGACCTTTTTCACTAAGCATAATACCCATCAGGTTCATTCACGTATCTCAGAATGCAAAATTTCATTCTTTTTTTTATGGCTGAGTAACATCACATCTTTATTCATTCATCTGTCAATGGACACTTAGGTTGCTTCCATAACTAGGAATACTAGGAAGCAACCTAGTTAATAGTTCCTAGAATTATTATCAATAGAGAATAATGCCGCTATGAATATTGGGGTGCATATATCTTTTCAAACTACTGTTTTTGTCTTCTTCAGGTATGTACCCACAAGTGGTATGCTGGACAGGGTGGTGGTTCTGTTTTTATTTTTTGAGAAGCCTCCATACTGTTTTCCACAGTGACTGTACCAATTGAGACTCTTACCAGCAGTGTACAAGGTTCTCTTTTCTCCACATCCTCACCAACACTGATTACTTCTTGTCTTTCTGATGATAGTCATTCTGACAGGTGTGAGAATCATTATAGTTTTGATTTGATCAGGGCAAACCCCTGATGATAATTCATGTTGAGCATCTTTTCATGTGCCTGTTGGTGATCACTATGTCTTCCTTGGAAAATCATCTATTCAGGTCCTCTGCCCATTTTTTAAAAGGTCTGACACTTTGATATTGAGTTGTATGAGGTCTTTGTATATTTTGGGGTATTAAACCTTTATGGAGAAGGCAATGGCACCCCACTCCAGTACTCTTGCCTGGAAAATCCCATGGACGGAGGAGCCTGGTGGGCTGCAGTCCATGGAGTCTCGAAGAGTTGGACACGACTGAGCAACTTCACTTTCACACATTGGAGAAGGAAATGGCAACCCACTCCAGTGTTCTTGCCTGGAGAATCCCAGGGACGGGGGAGCCTGGTGGGCTGCTGTCTATGGGGTTGCACAGAGTCGGACACGACTGGAGCGACTTAGCAGCAGCAGCAGCAAACCTTTATCAGAAGAGCTGTGTGTGCTTAGTCGCTCAGTCGTGTCTGACTCTTTGCAACCTCGTGGACTATGGCCCACCAGGTTCCTCTGTCCATGGGGATTCTCCACGCAAGAATACTGGAGTGGGTTGCTATGCCCTCCTCCAGAGGATCTTCCAAACCCACGGATCGAACCCAGGTCTCCCTCAATGCAGGCAGATTGTTTAACGTCTGAGCCACCAGGGAAGCCCAGATTATCAGATGTATCATTTGAAAATATCTTCTCCCATTCAGTAGGTTGCCTCTGTCTTTTGTTAATGGTTTCTTTTGATGTGCAAAAGCTTTTTACGTTTAAGTCAATTGAGTTGGGGTTTCTACTAAGCGAAACTAAAACCTTCCAAAATTATTCAGTCATATGGTACAATTAGTTTTCAAAGGTTTGCACCAATTCTTCCCTTCTCAGCAATGTGTTGATGTGTCAGTTTCATTGGAATCTTAATTGAGGCTGTGTGCAAGCTCAGCAGCATCCGCATGTGTGTGTATCTGTGTGTGTGTGTGTACACATGCATACTTTTAGGGAGTGCATATTTAGCCTTTACTAAATTGGCTAAATTTAAAATAGTACCTCTTTACTATTTTTCACTGAACTTAAAGTAAACTGAGCTGAAAACAAGATTTCCATTTTGAATACATTCTCTCCCATCCCCCCTTCAGATCTTTTTATCCCATCTCTGTGAATGCACCATGACCCACTTAGGTGCCCCAACCTAAAACCTGGGCATCTTCCCTATCTACTGCTTTCCCTTTCCATTCTCCATTTAATCAGTTTCCAAGTCACTTTTGCTTCATTTGATACTTTTTACTCCATCCCTAACACCTCATCTTCTTCACTCATCCTTTCTTCTGAATTCCTAAAATAATCTCCTAACAGGTCTCCCCTGCTGGTCATCTCAACCTCTTTTACAACCCACCTTCTATACTTCTTTCTAGATATTCTGGATGGATACAGGTCTTAACATGTCACTCCCTTCCTGAAGTCGGATCATGTGATCTGATTCTCACTTGGTATTTAAGGCACCATGTAGCCCTCCTGTTCATTTTCCTCCAATTCTTTTCTCCCACCGTCTTGAATACAAGTTCAATTCAGTTCAGTTCAGTCGTTCAGTTGTGTCTAACTCTTTGCAACCCCATGAACCACAGCACACCAGGCCCCCCTGTCCATCACCAATTCCCGGAGTTCACCCAAACTCATGTCCATCGAGTCAGTGATGCCATCCAACCATCTCATCCTCTGTCGTCCCCTTCTCCTCCTGCCCTCAATATTTCCCAACATCAGGGTCTTTTCAAATGAGTCAGCTCTTCGCATAAGGTGGTCAAAGTATTGGAGTTTCAGCTTCAACATCAGTCCTTCCAATGAACACCCAGGACTGGTCTCCTTTAGGATGGACTGGTTGGATCTCCGTCCAGTCCAAGGGACTATCAAGAGTCTTCTCCAGCACCACAGTTCAAAAACATCAATTCTTCGGCACTCTGCCTTCTTCACAGTCCAACTCTCACATCCATACATGACCACTGGAAAAACCATAGCCTTGACTAGATGGACCTTTGTTGGCAAAGTAATGTCTCAGCTTCTTAATATGCTATCTAGGATGGTCATAACTTTCCTTCCAAGGGGTAAGCGTCTTTTAATTTCATGGCTGCAATCCCCATCTGCAGTGATTTTGGAGCCCAAAAAACTAAAGTCTGACACTGTTTACACTGTTTCCCCATTTTTTTTCCCATGAAGTGATGGGACCAGATGCCATGATCTTAGTTTCTGAATGTATAGCTGCCTAAAAGCCATGTTATGTCATGTCTTCTTCTTTTGACCAGTTTTCTCTTTATTGAATGCCTTTTCCTAATTGCTTGAAAAGTCAGCTTGGATATTACCTCTTCAAGAATGCAGTGCCTCTTATCTTCATCTGTGCCGCTACTACGTTTATTTCCATCACTGTCTTTTCCTTTACTAGATCGTGAGCAGGGATTATGGTTTATTCCCTAGCTCACACTAATAATAATGCTAATTATAACAATGACAGCACTTATATAATGAGAGTAATATTTGCAAAGGTGCTTCTTACATGTTTAACTTAACTGATTAAGTTATTTGATTTAACTCTCATATCTGCCTTATCAGGTAAGTTACTACTATGATTATTATGCTCAATTTTTATCTGGGAAAAATGGAGGTACAGAATGATGAAGAAAATTTCCCAAGTTACACCATTGCGAAGAGACAGAGCGAGGCTCTGAACTCAGGCAGTCTCACTCCAGAGACTGCATTTTTGTCCATGTTGATGGATGGATTCTCTGGTTGTTTGATGAATGTCTGGTTGATGGAAGCCGAGGCAGGCTGGGCAGTTTGGAGAGTTGTTTCTGACACTTCCAGCCCATGTGTACCTCTTGAAGGAGGCAGGATGGGTAGGCTGGTGTAGGGTCCCCTTCCCACTTACAGCTTTCTCCTGATGAGCTTCCGCAATGAAATCTTTGATTCCAGAATGAGGCCTGTATCTTTCTCTACTCTCTAATCTTTGAATATTGTGTTTCCTTTCTCAGGACATAATCTGGTATCTTAAAAGTATAATAATAGTAATAATAATGTTGATGATTCCTAACATTTACTGATTTTTTTAAATTTTAGACACTCCATCCCCTTGTCAAGAAATTGTGAAAGAAATCTTAGTGTTTGCGTTCATGTCCTGTGGCTGGCTATCCCTCCTGCTTGCTCGCAAGCTGCTCTGTTGAGGCTCTTAAGCTTTCTCTTGCGATGATCAGGACAGAAAAGCTATGTGCTCCTTCTCTGACTGCTCGCAGCCCACCACCCCTGAAAACCTCTTCTTAACTCCCCCTCCCAGTATCACCTCCTTCCCGCACCCACGGCAGCCACGGTGTCACGGAAAGAGAGTGAGTCTAGGAGCCTAAAGACCTTGTTCGTGGGTTAATAGCTGTGTTACATTCAGGAAATCATTTTGTCTTGCTGAGCCATGGGGGCCACATCTTTTAAATGCAACTGACAATTACTTCTGCCTCACAAGGTTACCTCCTCTGGGGGGTCTTCTCTGACCCCATCATCTTGGGAAGGAATTAACCTCCCCTTCATATGAGTACTTAGCTGCCTTGTTCAGGCTCTGTGTGCCACACTCCATTGTAATTATTAGTTTATTGACACCATCTACTACACTGTTAGTGTCTCAAGAACAGGGACTGGCTCATAGTTGTCTTTGGGTCCCCGCTTCCTGAATTTCCACAGCGACCACAGCCTTTCTCTTGAGCTTCCCATATGGAGTTCTATCGCATCCTCACAGCCATCCATGACATCCATTTGGATCCAAAATCACTTGAATAAAAATGAATGGGAAAACAAACATGGAACCCCATCAGTCTTAAATAGGAGACCAGGAAACATTCCTGCTCATGGTCTTCAATCATTGTCCCATCCAATAATAATAAAAGTCACCCTGCATCTAATGCTGATGATATGGTAGGACTTCTGCTAATGATGTGGCTGAAATACCTACAGCACCATACACGGTGTCTTAATTTCTAAAGCAGAACTTGGACAGGGGGATGAACTGTGACTTGGTTTTCAGCGGAATGGCTCTGCGTAGGGAACTTGATGGAGATGCATTATTGAGAGATTCTGAACTTCTAGAATGTGTGGTAATCAGCGATTTTTTTTTTTTTTTTTAATACTCTTTCCCATCCCCTTCTTCATCTCACAGTCTATTATGGCTCAGGGGTCTGGAAACTTGTTTGGGCTGAATATTGTTTGGGATGTCAAAACAAGCATGCCTATTTTAATGATAAAGTTGATCCCTTTCTATGAGGATACCACTCATCGCCTCAGAGTGTGAGGAAATGGATCTCGGAGTGTGTGCACTTTCTATCTTCAAAGGGAAGAGGAGAAAGAGAAGACGGTCTAAGTGTCAGGAAGAGGAATGACCGCTCCAGATGCGCCCTTTGACTCCATTTCCTGCTCCCACCAGCCCTCTGGAGAGTATGCTCAGGGAGCTCTCCCTCTTCCTGTGAGGCAAGAGATGGTTCTAGTTTTAAGCTGTTGTGGATGACATGTCTGGGCAAGCATGTGGCAAAACCACAGAGAGACAGAAGAGGAAAGAAAGAAAGCTGGGCAAACTCAAGAGCACCTTCTGCAGGACTTCTCTCAAGCCTGAGGCAAATATCGCCACCTCCTCCGCCTCCCTCTCCAGTGGCACAGTCCACTTTTCCCCCTGTGTTTGCCTTGTGGCAAGTCCTTCTGCTGTAGAGAAGGGGAGGCAAGTTGCCCTGGAAGAGGGGCTTCTCCCAAGTAGCAAGACTTCTCTGAGTCCAGGTCTGAAAGAGAGAGAGACTGTCCCTTCCTGAGGGGGTGATCTCAGAGGCCAGAAAGCTGTGGCCTCCATCCCATGAGGGTGCGTGTGCTTGCTCTCTGGGCGTGTTGAGGATAACCTTTCCTCAGAGCCACACCCTGTGATCTTTGGATCCAAGCACCAGACCAGCCCACGTCAGAGAGTGGGCAGCTCTGTCCCTTTTTCAAGACACATCAGACTTACAGGAAGATTTCTTCCCAAGGTGATCATATCTTCCTCTTACCTGCGATGAACCCTGTCTGAGCCAGCCTTCCTTCGGGCAAGTTCCAAGTGCCATCTTGACACGGAGGAGGCCCATGAGTGCTCACCAGTGATTCTCTGCCCTGGCATATGCAGCAGCCTCATCCAGATTCCAGCAAAGAGGAATTGGCAGGGCATGAATAAGGGCAGAAGGTAATTGAGGAGCTGGGGCTGGTTTTAAGGCAGGACAGAGCCCAGCTCCGCGAGCTGAGCTGGAAGGAATTTGCTGTCTGTGCCAGATGTCATAAAGAGCTGCTGAGCTGGTCGAGCTCGCCCGTGCTCGGGAGCGAATCAATCAGATGAACTGGGACTGCGGCTCGGCTACACACCATGAGCTAATGCGGACTCTGCTGCAGCAAGCCAGCGCCAAGGGCCCGGAGCTGGCCGCAGGAGGCTGGAGAGCCGAAGCAGCAAACGCCTGGAGCCAGCAGGGAGAGACCAGAGGGGTTCCGGGGTGAGGGCGGCTTCCAGCAGCTGTGTTTCCACGCTCATCACTACTGGGCACGTTAGGGGCGCTAATTGTGGAGCCGGAGAGCTGTTACAAGCAGGCCAGATATGTTCAGGGGGTCCTGACGATACTTAGACCGGTGTCTGTGAATGAATAGACACAAAAGTATGATGTCCAGAGAAGAAATAAAAAGAAAGCAGAGAATGAAGGAAGCTGATTGGCTGATCCCACCTGTTACCTCAGCAACTTGTCCATACTGTTTTATCCAGAGAGCCTTTATCACAGAGTGATAAATCAATAAATAAGAATCTCTTGTTTATTGAGCTGTTCCTATGTGCGAGCACCCTTAAGGGAATTTGATCTACCTCATTTCATTTAATCCAGACTCAATGAGGTCAAATATCTTTCCCAAAGATATATAAATGTGTGTGTAAGTGTATATGTGTGTAAACACGTAACTATTGAACAGCAATCAAGTTTCAAATCCCATTCTCCCTGACTTCAAAGCCAATATGCCATGAAGTTTCCTATTTTAAAAGCAGATACTTTATAAGAATTTTTCAAATTAAGCAACTATGGCACTGATGGTCAAGAAAATAAAATTAACCAGTCACCCAGTTTGGAAATTTAAAAAGGAATGTTTCCCCAGGAACCAAAGAAAGGGACATACATTGGCCATATGGTCACAGATTGAAGTTTTCCGTTTTCTCTCCTTATAATAGCCCTGGCAGACAGCTAATAAGAAAAACATATTGCAGAAAGAATGTACTCTTCTCTCAAATCACATGGTACAGATTTTTGGTAGCAGCAGAATTTGCTGAAAACAAGTAATAATCTGGCAATAGGTAAATTTAGCCCCTCTCATCCTGGGGGGCAAAATACACTGAGACATTTATGAGTTTATCCTCTAAAGACTGACTTTATTTTAAAAAAAATTGAGGACGGAGGCATGGAGACAGTGATTGTCCTCTTGGACAACACTTGAGTTCATCAGATGCCATGTCCCCCCATGGCCCCCTCCAGGTCAGACTGTTCACTTGACGGAATCATTTGAGATTGTTCTGGATGGATAGATGAGCATTCATATCATCTATAGAAGGGGAGACAGGCTTCGCTACTACCTTTTTTATTATAATATTTCCAACAAGAAAATATTCAAGTTAGTCTAAGGAAAGGAAATCAACTTTGAACACAAACAGTGGGAAAAATCACTCTTCACAGTAGAAAAACTCCAAGCTCCTACACTCTGTTGGCCCTCTGTTTTCTTTAATTTAAATCAAGATAAGAAGATGGGAAGTACAGCTCCTCAGAGGGGTATAGAATCCACTGTGCCTTTTAACAGAGCTGTCTAACACGAAGTTAGTTCAGATTTTTCAGCCTCTTGGTATTCCTCACCAAAGGAAGAGCAGAACAGACAGCTGGGTTTGCTCAGTTCTGTTGAATCTACATGCTTACTCTTCTGCTGAGAAATTAGCAAGCATCATATGAATGCCTCTCCTCCACTCTCCTGTCTCCCATGGGTCTTTTCTCTTTGAAACAATGCACTGTAAGCGCTTGTGTTCAGCAAGTCATTTAAAAAGTAATTCTAAAGTATCAAAGTTTGTGCATAGTTTATTTGCAAAAAGTAAATCTGAACATATTGAAAGTTACCTTTTAAAATATCACTTGCTCATAAAAACTTTACCTGAGTTGCTGTGTGTGTGTGTGTTAGCCACTCAGCCGTGTCCAGCTCTTTGCAGCCCCATGGACTACAGCCTGCCAGGCTCCTCTTTGTCCATGGGATTTCCCAAACAAGAATACTAGAGTGGGTTGCCATTTCTTTCTCCAGGGGATCTTCCTGACCCAGGGATCGAAACCAGGTCTCCTGAATTGCAGACAGATTCTTTACTATCTGAGCCACCGGGGAAGCCCACAATGTCTGCTGGTAGACTTAAACTCCATCCTAACATTCAACTTTCTGACTGAGTTACCATATGACCCAGCAATTCCACTCTGAGGTTCATATCCAAGAGAAGTAGAAACATGTTCACACAAAAATCTGTACATGGATAGTCAAATAGTCATAGCAGCATTATTCACCATAACCCCAAAGTGGAAACAACCCAAACAGCCATAACAGATGAATGGATAAACAAACTAGATATGTCCAGACAATACACTTTTGTTAAGCAATAAATAAATTACTGATACATGCTACAACATGATTGAACCTTGAGAACATTATTATGCCAAGTGAAACAAGCTGGATACAAAAGGCCATATATTGTATGACTTCATTTATATGACATATTCAGAATTGGCAAATCTCTAGAGATAGATAGTAGATTAGTGGCTGCCGAGGGCTGGAGGAGATGGGGAGTTGACTGATAATGGGTCCAGGGTTTCTTTTTAGGGTAATAAGTATGTTCTGGAATTAGATGGTCATGTGGTGATGTGTACACAACTTGTGAATATATTAAAAACCACTGAATTGTGGTTCAAAAGGGTAAATTGTTTGGTATGTTAATAATCTCTCAATAAAGAAAAAATATCACTCACATCATAAAAATGTGTGTATACCTTGCAGCCTCTGAACACGATGAAGCACAGCAGCTCCTGATCATGGGACTTGTGTCATCCAACCTCTTCACTTGATGAGACAGCAGAGCACTGAGGTTAAGAACATAATCTCTACAGCCAGTTCATCTGGGTTCAAACTCTGAAGCTGTCACATGCTGGCTGTGTGAGCAAGTTACTTAACTTCCCTACAGTTCAGCTTCCTTGCCTGCACAGTGGAGGTTCTAATTAGCCTCTTAGAGTAACAATAAGTCCATGGGGTCACTAGGAGTCAGACACGACTGAGCGACTTCACTTTCACTTTTCACTTTCATGCATTGGAGAAGGAAATGGCAACCCACTCCAGTGTTCTTGCCTGGAGAATCCCAGCGATGGGGGAGCCTGGTGGGCTGCCGTCTATGGGGTCGCAGAGAGTCAGACACGACTGAAGCGACTTAGCAGCAGCAGCAGCAGCAATATGTGAAGTGCATCACTTAGTCGTGTCTGACTCTTTGTGACTCTATGGACTATACAGTCCATGGAATTCTCCAGGCCAGAATATTAGAGTGGGTAGCGGTTCTCTTCTCCAGGGTATCTTCCCAATCTAGGCATCCAACCCAGGTCTCCTAGATTCTTTACCAGCTGAGCCACTAGGGAAGCCCCAGAATACTGGAGTGGGTAGCCTATCCCTTCTCCAGCAGATCTTCCTGACCCAGGAATCAAACCGGGGTCTCTTGCATTACAGGTGGATTCCTACCACCTGAGCTAACAGGGAAGCCCAGTATGTGAATAGTGGGATGTTATCTATCACCATGATCATCATCATCATCGCTCATCATCATCATCATCTCAAGTGTCCCAGTGGGAACAATGTGGGAACCATATCTTGTACAGTTACACAATCAGCATTTATTTCTTAATCACTCATCACTCTTGATGTATATCCAACTTTATTTATGAACCACATAATAAATAAATTGAATAATTAAACTATAGTTGGGCTTCCCTCATGGCTCAGTACTAAGGTATCTGCCTGCCAAGCAGGAGACCTGAGTTCAATCCCTGGGCCGAGAAGATCCCCTGGAGAAGGAAATGGCAACCCACTCTGGTGTTCTTGACTGGGAAATCCTGTGGACAGAGGTACCTAGCAGGCTACCGTCCATGGAGTTGCAGAAGAGTGAGACACGAGTTAACAACTAAACAACAACAAAAACGATAGTAAATGATTGATTTAAGATTATTTATGAACCAGATAACTTGGTTACAAATTAATTGAAAGCAAGTTCCTGCATTCATCTTTCATCCTTTCCACTTGTTTTATATTCCCCAGTATCCAGCCCAGAGCTGGCTTCTCCTATTTCATCTGTTTTACCAAGATAGGCTTTCAAGCCCAAGATAGGCATTAAAGGAATGGCAAGGCTCCTCAATGACAAACTCATGGGTTTAATTGCATTTCAAGAAACCTCAGTGGTGGTCTCAACTCTCTTTTCTTCCTTAGGGTATTGTAGTTGTTGATCTTCCTCTACTTGCGCTGTTAGCAAATTCATTTCGACCACTGTTTATTGTAATATATGGGGTCTGATGTGCTTGGGAAATACTATGACCAGGTATCTGGTGATAGCTCTTCAGCACCTTGGTGAGTCCTTAAGACTCATTGTTGGTGGGGTGTTCCCTTGGCCCCTTTCTACTCTTAAAATGGCCATACATGCCTCCAATGCAACAGCAGAAGGCTATTGAGAAACAGCTAAAACCCAAGGCCACAGAATATACTCAGTGAGGATTTTTTCCCCCAACCCCATGAACAGTATGAAAAGGCAAAATGATAGGATACTGAAAGAGGAACTCCCCAGGTCAGTAGGTGCCCAATATGCTACTGGAGATCAGTGGAGAAGTAACTCCAGAAAGAATGAAGGGATGGAGCCAAAGCAAAAACAATACCCAGCTGTGGATGAGACTGGTGATACAAGCAAGGTCCGATGCTGTAAAGAGCAACATTGCATAGGAACCTGGAATGTCAGGTCCATGAATCAAGGCAAATTGGAAGTGGTCAAACTGGAGATGGCAAGAGTAAATGTCAACATTCTAGGAATCAGCAAACTAAAATGGACTGGAATGGGTGAATTTAACTCAGATGACCATTATATCTACTACTGTGGGCAGGAATACTTCAGAAGAAATGGAGTAGCCATCCTGGTTAATGAAAGAGTCTGAAATGCAGTACTTGATGCAATCTCAAAAATGACAGAATGATCTCTGTTCATTTCCAAGGCAAACCATTCAATATCACAGTTATCCAAGTCTATGCCCCAACCAGTAATGCTGAAGAAGCTGAAGTTGAACGGTTCTATGAAGACCTACGAGACCTTTTAGAACTAACACCCCAAAAAGATGTCCTTTTCATTATAGGGGACTGGAATGCTAAAGTAGGAAGTCAAGAAACACCTGGAGTAACAGGCAAATTTGGCCTTGGAATGCGGAATGAAGCAGGGCAAAGACTAATAGAGTTTTGCCAAGAAAATGCACTGGTCATAGCAAACACCCTCTTCCAACAACACAAGAGAAGACTCTACAC
>SJYT01003108.1:0-40122 GCA_006410635.1 Cephalophus harveyi
TGGTGATGAACAGGGAGGCCTGGCGTGCTGCGATTCATGGGGTCGCAAAGAGTCGGACACGACTGAGCGACTGAACTGAATTGAAGGAATGTTTTGTTAAGGTCAGAGAAGTAAATCAGATTAAAAAGAATAGACGTGTCTCTTGCTTTCTGTAACTCTATCATCTAGAGTGTTGGCTTATAGAAGTCAATGGAAAATGGTTTCAAACTTATCAAACATCTGCAATGTTTAATATGGGTGTTTAATGGTTGACACAGCTTGAATTACCCCCAAGTTACATTTGTCTTGTGCAACCTGCTTGAAGATGTCAAGCGGGTGCCCATGACACAAATTCCTCAAAGAAATAAAATAGAAAATTATTTTTAAGCCTTGTCATTGGATATGGGAAGGCATTGATGCTTTTTTCATGCCAACTATACTCTTTATTTTTATATTCCTCAATAAATGCTAATAAGACATACCAGTGCAGACTGCCTTAGGCAGGAATAAATATTATGCACTTGCAGTAATTAATTTATGGCACAGAGCAGTCAGTAGGGTAAAGTGAGTTTGTGAAATTCTCAGAGTACTTTTCAGCTTCTTATTGAAGCAGAAATAAAATGTAGTCAGTAAATGGTAAAACGCTGAAGAAAGTGTTTATCACCACAAGGGTTATATTAAGTAGCTGGGGTACTTTCCTACTTAGCCTAGAGGTTATGCATTCATATTATTACAATGTGAGTGCAGTATTTTCTAAACAAAGCAAGTAAACAATGGAACGAAAGAACAGTTCATTAATATATTCTTTGAAAATAACTTTTCACTACCAGTATGCAAATGAGCTTCTAGATAAATTAACACTTAAGTGAGTCTGCACAGAGACCCCAACTCAAATATTTTGCTTCGAATACCATTGAAGCAACAGTAGTTCAGAAAATACCATTTCATAGACATGCAGATGGTTTTGCAGGTAGTCATTCGAGGTTTTGATAGTGGTGGTCTTAACTGTTTTCTTTTAGATTCTCCAGAGCGGAGCTTGTGGTGGAGAGCCTAGTGCAAGTAGTTTGAGGGAACACACATAAGAGAAGGGGAGTGAAGGAAAAAGTGAGGCAAAAATACTCTTTCAGGGTATGTGTTGCCTCAGCTGGAACCCGCAGGGAGCTCTGCATTGTGTATGATGATGCAGAGTTAGACTGCCTTGAGACAAGGGACCCAGCCTTTTGTACCTCCAGCAAGTGGGGAGAGTAGGAACTCTTTCAAGTGAGGTGGTGCCGCTTGGGCAAGGACAGTTCTTGTTTTGGAGAATTGCAGAAGGAGGCAGCCAAGATCTAAGACACAGAGCAGCTGCAGGATAGAGCCTGAGTCCCAAACATCACCCACTATCCTCCCCTGGGAGGTGAGGGAAGGAGAAAAAATGACAGGTTGCTTTATGGACTAAGTGCTGTAACTAGAATATAATAGCAAAACTGATGACCTTGCACTGATCAGCAAATCTTCGCCACAAGACTGCTTTGGTTCCTGGTATTCTTATTAAACTTTTCCTTCCTAAGTAAGTTAAAAGTTAATCCCATAATGATCCCTGATCAAGTCTTGGCATAAAATGCTCCAATAGGATTTAAACAAGTGGTTACAACACGGGGGGAAATTGACTAGGGAAGAATGAGCTCATGCATTGGATGACAGAATCGGGTGGGGGCAGGGGTGCGGGGACAGATGAATCTTCGGTCACGAGGTGGCACTACTACTGTGATGAGCGTATCACTTCCTTTCTCTGTGGGAATCTTTGCAAACCCAAGTTGACTCCTCCCATTTTGCTCAGACTTTACCTCAGCGATGGCTGGAGCATGAAAGCCCTGGTCTCAGCAGGGTAACTAACACTGATGTCAGCCATCAGCCACAGCTGTTCTGAAGAAGAGCCTGGATGGTGATGTTCTCTGGTCTAGAACATGGGCACAAGCTTAGGGAAACACGGATGGATGATCCTGTTTTCTTTGCCCACTATCATATAATGTAGGCTTTCCCCACCTTTTTCAAAGTCACTTGGGGTTACAAGTGTCTCTGTTTGATCAGCCTTCAGGTGCTGGTCAGAGGGACGTGGGTCAGCGCCCTCTCCTGTGTTCCTCTAGTTAGTTTCGAGAGCATCTAGAACACTAGACAGCAGGCCTTACATAGACAGACCCTTGACTTCTTCCCTCTCTTGGTTCTCTGTTGCTCCTTTCACTCTGTTCCTTACATTTCCTTATTTTCTCTGTCCTTTGTTACTTTATCTTCCACCTTTATCTTTTGCCATCACTCTGCCTTCTTTCTTCTTCCTCTTATTTATTCCCCATTTTCACCTTTTTCTCCTCCCCATTTCGTATGTTACATTCATCCTGCCATTTGCCCTCTCCCCTCTTGCCTGCTCTCCTTTCTTTCACCTCTCTCCTCCTTTTCATCTTACATTTCATCCTTTTCATCTTACATTTCACATCTGCCCTCTCTCTTCTGTCTTATTCCCTCTCTTTGGTTTTCACAGCCCATCTTTGAGTTCCCAGGTAGTCAGGATGCCTGCCAGTCAGATGGACTCCTCAGGCTCAGCACAGGGACAAGGCTTGTTGTATTTAGTAATTCAGTGAAAGTGATACAAGCACATGAGCAAAATGTTTAATACTTCAGTAGAAGGCACTGGAGATGTGAGAGGCAAGTAATTTAGCATGGTTCTGGACCTTCTTCCAGACTGCTTAACACAAGGTCAGCAGTGTTGGCCCCCAGCCTGCCAGGGTCTCTGTGTTTTGGATGAGCAGCTGTACAAGACTTAAGGATTATTTTCCAGATCCTCCAATTCTTGGTTCATGGCATTCTTTGAAGAACTCACATCTTGGGGTTGGTAAGTTCACCAACCCCATCAGCCAGCTTTGAAAAAGATCTGTCTCCACTGCTTCAGTCTCATCACACATACCATCTGTCTCTCATGCTCCTTTGGCAGGCAGAGGGTTTGATGCATTATGCACCTCGGAATATTCAAAAGATTATATAACCACCAGGCTATCAAAACCAGGAGACCAGAAATAATGGGAACATCTTTTTCAAGGACTTTTTCCTCGGTTCTGACGTTAAGGAGGACAAAGGTGTTTGCTGGAGAATTTAGACAATCATAAAAATACACAATCACAGGCATAAGCATACGTTGAAACCTCATACCATTGTAAGGATTGACTGTGTCAGTTTGGTTGAGTGGAAGTGGAAATATCTTCCACTTGGTTGAGAAGAGTGGGAGTAAGAAATATCTTCTGACAAAGACTCCCACAATGATTAACCGATTTTGTGATTCATCAAAGGTCTGTAAATTGTTGAGGGTATTGCCAGAGAGATGCAGTTTATGTGTGAAGAGATGAAAGCAGAGGATACTTTATCTTTTAGAGTTGGTTTAGTGATACCATAGGGTGATATGTTAGCCTCAAAAGTGAGTAGATAGAGGGAAGTGATGCAAGTCATATTTTCATGTTGTTGATTTACCCACCCAATTAGATGAGTAGTGGGTGATGATTTTTACATCAGAATGCTGGTTAGTTACCCTAGGAAAGCATCATCCCATGGCACACCTTCCTCATTAGATCTGTGCATTTATTAAGCTAATTAGTACACTAATTATAAGCTAATCAGTGCACTAATTAACATAGAGAAACTCTTCTCACTTGTAAGCATGAAAGAACTAACTAACTCTAGGAAACATATGCAAACTTAGTGCTTTGTGGTATAAAGACTAGAAGTTCAGAGGACCAGAGCATCAGAATAATGGGGAAGGTTGCTTGCTGAAGTCAAGGAGAGATGCTTATCAAGATTTGGACAACTCCTTATACTACTCTAAAAAGCCAGTATAATTACCTTATACTGTTGCAAAGTCTTTGTTTATTTGATAAGCTCTGTCCCTTGGGTCTAGGGGTTATCATAGCCAAATCAACTCTTTGGATTTCTCAGAGTGTTCAAACATAGACAGTGTAGGCACTTTGGTCTCCTGCAACACAGGTATGCCTCCAGAAGCCAAAGAAATTTCAATCTTCATCTGCAGCTGTAAGCTCTCTGTCTCTTCTATTTTCAGCATTTACTTTCAGAAGAAGAAAGGTAGCTGCTTCTTCATTTGCACACAGGCCGTCACAGCTACTCCCCACATGGTCCCTTTGGCTACCAAATCCACATCTTTTTACAAGATCCCTCCTATAGCCAAATGTTCCAGTCTATTCTGACCCAAGGGCCCAATATCTTGAGAGAATTCTTGATTGGCTCCACATTGGTCATCTGACTATCTCTGGCCCAATCAGCTGTGACCAAGAGGTGGAGTCACAGGGCACACACATGGCTATATTCATTCATTTGATAAAGGGGAGATTAGTTCTCAAAAAACATGGATGTGGCTGGGTGGGTACTTCCAAAGATGGCTGCTCAAGTTTGAGATGAGGAACAGGACTAGAAAGATGATCATGGGCTGGAATTGTACAAGATAAATGGACCTGTAATCATATCCTAATTTAAAAGTAACATCCTTAGGGGCCTGATCTCTCAAAAAGTATGAAGGTTGTACACAGATTTTTTTAATTTGTAGAAATTTACCACAATCTGCAAGATAATTTCTTTTTTTTTTTTTAATTTTTACTTTATAATACCGTATTGGTTTTGCCATACATCCTGAATCCCTATTTTACAGTAAAATTGCCAATTAAAAATAAATCTATGTGATGATTTTAAGTGTATGTTAATATTTATCTTTTTGCTTCACTAAATTAAATGTGTTTTAAAAAATCATATTGAAACATAAACACAACTGCCAATTATTTGATTCCTATGATTAAAAAGTTCTTTTCTCTCAATATATAAGTTTAATTAACTTTTCATTTACCAGCTCTCCACTTTCTCCTTGAAGGAAATGTGTCTAATTTTCTGCCTTTCAGGTCGACTTCTTGCTGTGCCAATAGCTTTTTAAATAACCAAAGTGACTTACATTAAACCCTGAGGTATGAATTTTATAAATAAATTTTATAGCTCTGTCATCATTGCCATTCATTTAAGCACACAAACCCATAACTCTTCCTTCTCTAGCCCAAGCCAATCAGTCACCAACTCCTGCCAATTTCTCTTTCTCGATGTCTATCAAGTCCATCTCTTTCAATATCTCTTTCCTTCAATCCTCTGTGTCCAGTGCTGCTTCAGAAATATTCCCCAAGCACAGGTTTGCTTTTGCCTGTCCCTTCTGCTAATACACTTTTAAGGATTCAATACTGTTTTCAGAACCAGACCTACTTTGATCACCCTTTTCCTTGAGAATATTCCTACTGCTTAGCCCTCACTCCCCTACCTATCCATAAAGAAAGCTGGGGAAAAAAAAAAAAAAAAAATGAAAAAGAAGAGGCAAAGCCTGGTGTAGAGTTGTGTCTGGTTCAGGTAATAAAGCTAAATTCTTCCGGCTAAATGAGGAGAAACCCACTTGCATTTATCTGGTTCCAGCTGTTTCATACTCTTACCTTTTATATCAACATACTGGCCTCTAAAATGACTTCAGAGCCTTCCAGTGGCTTCTGAATGAGTCTGCATATCGTTTTGCCTCCTTATCAATCATGTATTACATGGTTCCATTAAGGTATGAATCAGAGGCGAGAGTGCTGGATTTGATTTAAAAGCTTTTCCATTTCTCCTCTTAAAATTCCTCGTTCTATAATAAATGTTAGTTTGCATTTGCTCATAAAGTTATTTTATGAAGAGGTGTTTTGCAGTTATTTCATTATTTTTTTCCTCTGTAGTTGTAGAAGATAAAATTTGATATCTTTTTTTATTCTTGTATAGTCCTTGTGCACATTTAAAGTTTTTCTTCAAGAAAGAAAAAGTAAGTTTACAGAAATAAATTAATGTGTTCTAGAAAAGAACTAGAGTCAGAAATTGTCCATGGCATTTGGCTTGTGGTGAGATACATGTTATCAGCTCTTCAGCTTTTAGGCCCCAGTTGGTTTCCTAAACTTTCCCTTTGTGTTGGGGGTATGCATAATCACTGTGTAGATAACCCATTTCTGGAAACCTCAGTTCTCCTGTTTTTCTGACCTCCTAGTTTGCAAATCTTGTAGAGTACATAGCATCTCCTGGGGATCTACTCAACAAAAATCTATTTTGAGCACCTACTTTGTTCCAGGTACTCTTCTTGGTCCCAAATCTAATGGGAAGATGCCCATGGAAGAGTTGAGATTTTGCAGACTCATAATTGAGTACCAAATCCATTTCTCAATAAAAGTTAAACTCTATATATATGCATTAGTATACTGTATTGGTGTTTTTCTTTCTGGCTTACTTCACTCGGTATAATAGGCTCCAGTTTCATCCACCTCATTAGAACTGATTCAAATATATTCTTTTTTAATGGCTGCTTAATACTCCATTGTGTATATGTACCACAGCTTTCTTATCCAATTAAAATAAATTAAAAAAAAGTTAAATTCTTTACATGTTGTTTAAACATTCTCTGTGCTTCTGTGAAAGTCGGGGATAGTAATCAAACACGAGCCGGAAAGAACTTGACATATAATGCCTGATGGTGGTGGTTTAGTCACTCCGTCGTGTTCAACTCTAGTGATTCCATGGACTGTAGCTCTCCAGGCTCCTCTGTCCCTGGGACTTTCCAGGAAAGAATACTGGCATAGGTTGCTATTTCCTTCTCCAATATAGCCCTTAATCAACGTATAACCAGGGGCTTCAGCCTTTATTTATCCTGGAATTTGTCAAGTAGTGCCAATGCTAGGTGGATGCAAGTTGTGGTCTAGGTTTTCCTATAAAATAAAGCAGGCATTAACTGAGCCCCTACTCTGGACTAGAGACACAACTAGAAGCCTGACATAGATCTTTCCTTCAGGATGCTCACAGTTTATTGGATGCATGGAGGGAAGAGGAATAGAACACCTATATTAACAGATAAACGTGTGGTCCAAGATAGTCTTGTCCTTGTGCATTTTCATTCCTTTCCATCTTACTCCTTGATGGAGGTGGAGGGTCTTTTAGCATAATAACCCTGGGAAGTTATCATGTGAAAGGTGATCATTATTTCTAGTAATATGGCAAATATTATTGTTAAAACAAACAAGAACTAGCCTTAACTGAGCACTTATGTATCAGGTACTCTTCTAAATGCTTTATGTTACCTTTTTAGACTCATAACTTTTTCATGGAATAGGGCCTTTCATTATTTTCTTTATAGTTAAGGAACCTAAGTCACATTAAGTAACTTGCTCAATTATTCAAAAGAGAGTTTGTCTTGTAAATGTGAATCTCAGCCATTTCAGCCTTGGATGCCTGAGGTAGAGATCTTCCTTGTCTCAAACAGAGGATGATGGGATGGTTTGATGGAGCCATAAACTTGTATAAGGGCAATGGGGTAGATTCTCACAGCAAGTAATGAAGGGAGAAGTGACTTGGGGATGCCCCATCTAAAGTGGGCAGTGCTTGATCAGAAAAGGATCCTGTGGGAACAATGGAGAATGTACTTTGATTTGGATGCTAAATATGTTTGAGTTTTGTAGGAACTCCGAATTCTTTCTGGTGTATACCCTCTGGATATTGCAAAACATGAGTCCTCTATATCATCTCTCATCCTAAGTCCTAACACAAACCTTTTGAGGGAAAGGCTTACAAGGAAGTGATCAGTTTTACTGGATGAGTGGGTTTTGAGGTAGGAAAGTCTTCTTGGTGGAGGTTAAGCTGAGTCTTGGAAGGTAAGTAGATAATTTTCCAGCTGTCCTTATGTGTGCATGCATGCGTGCCAAGTCACTTCAGTCTAACTCTTTGTGACCCTGTGGACCATAGGTTGCCAAGCTCCTCTGTCCATCAGATTCTCCAGACAAGAAAACTGAAGTAGGTTGCCATGCCCTCCTCCAAGGAATCTTCCCGACCCAGGGATTGAACCCATGTCTCTCATATCTCCTGCACTGGCAACTGGGTTCTTTACCACTAGCGCCTCCTGGGAAACCCAGCTGCTCCCACCACCCCCCTAAAAAAATAACAGGGATAAAACGGACATTCCTGACAGAGAAGTCAATATGGGCAATGGCACATAAGTAGCTGACTGTCTTCAGAGGAATCACAGGAAGCTTCACTTGGTTAGTTGTCCTGCTGGGGTGATGTGTCTGGAGGGGCTGGCATGTACAACCTTGTAAGCCATGTTTTGGAGTAAGGTATTGGAAGCTATTGAGACTATCTTAGCTGAGGGGTAACTGGTCAGCTTTGGTTTATGAGGGTCACTCTGGCGTGATCAGAGGGTGGCTGGGAGAATGATGCATCATGCTTCTGCATTGCTTCCAAATCCTCTCTCCATATAGACATGCAAAGTGTAGCGCCTCTTTACATTCATCCCTTTGAACTCATCTTGAATAGATCAAAGGAGAGGACAGATAGCTACCACATGCATTTGTGCCTTTAAGCTTCTCAGGAAAATGATAATGGAATCAATATTGCTCATGCAACAGATGGAAAATCACTTGTAGTTTATATTTACATCTGTGAAAAATCTGAAGGATTGAGTGGTTTATCAGTACTTCTGTTGTGTATGCTGTAAAAATCCACTGGTTGAATCAAGGCTTAGTGACGATTATGAAACCAGAATGCACTACTCTATCTCATCATTTATTATTTAATTAACAATTATCAATTTAGTATTTACTATTAATATGTGTTGAATAGATGGTGTACTATGAGCTGTGGGGTATGCCATGATTATCACAAATACTAATAATACCAGTAATAATGTGGTGTGTGCGTGCTAGGTCATTTCAGCCACGTCTGACTCTATATGACCCTATGGACTGTAGCCTTCCAGGCCAACATTTGTGGCATCATAACTTGTATTAGTCATTTTGCTAAATGCTTTACATGGGTTACCTAATTAAATCCTTCCCCCAAACACTAAAAGTGTCACTATCATTTTATTTTATTAATGAGGAAACAAACCCAGAGAGAATATAGTAAGGGGCCTGGGGTTTGAAATATGTCTGACACCAGAACTTGAGCTTTTGGTTTGATACTCAAAAGAATTTAGATTCTCATTGAGGAGATGAGCCAGTAAAATGGGAAATGATAAAAATGTCATAAGACAGATACAAAATGATTGTAAACAGGTTCAGAACAGATAGGTGGCCACATTTAGCTTGGGAAGATCAGGGAGGCCTTTGTGGGGAGAGTACTGTATCTTAGACTGGATTTCTCTAGACACAAACCTTGAGACAGGGACTGATGATTGGTTGATTTGGAAGATAATCCCAGAAAGCATTGTCAGGGATGTGGGGAAGTAAGGAGGGAAGGATGGTAATAATGAAAATTTTCTAGAACTGGTCACCACTGTGGATCACTGAGGCTGAATACCAAAGGGGGCTCCAGGAGATAATATGGAACATTCAGTTCAGTTCAGTCGCTCGGTCATGTCCGACTCTTTGTGACCCCCATATTCAGAGCTATACCACCACCGGCTGAGGAAGCGGAGGTATTTATACTCCTATGCTAATCTTTTATTGACTGAAGGCTGATTCTGGCCTTATAACTCCCAGTCATTTCCAGCCAGCCCTAGGCTCATGCCCCTAAGGCAGTGAGTATCCAGTGCTTTCAGTAAGATGAGGTTGGAATGTACTGGAATGATGACTAGTGAGGTGACATGGGCCAGGCACCATTAGCATCAGCTATAACATCTGAACTGCAAACACCTCTAAAGAAGGCAAGATATGCAGTCTTTATTTTAGTCAGCTGTGCACTCAGTTAAAAATCTGGGGCTCTACTTTGGAGTCGGAAGGGGAGAGCAGTCATAGGAAAGCAAGAAACAGTCTCTGCTACAGTGTTGCCCAGAGACTGGTTCACAGGGAGATTTGATCTAGACAAGAGAAACCAGGAAAGTTTTCCCTGAAGAAATACTTACTAAGCTGAGCTAAGAAAGCTGAGAGCAATCACGGGTATGTGCACGTGTGTGTCTGTGGAGGGAGTGGTGGCGGCAAAGACTTGAAGCAGAAGGGGGCACAGCGATTTGGGAGGCCTGAGAGCAAGGCAGTGTGGCAAGGGGTGGGCAAGGGTATGGTGAGGTTGGAGAATAAGGGGGTGGGATCCGAGCAGAGCTGGCTTACACTAGGCTGTGGACCAGATGCACTTAAGTATCCCTTGTGAATAAGGTGTTACTTTGACAAAGCTGACAGCATTATTGCAGAAGAGACTGGATTTAAAGGAACTTTAGGTGCCATAGGAGAAGGTAGCTGTGATGCATGAATGGAATCTGCCATTCAGTGCCCCTGAAATCACACCAGGTGAGTGGCTATCTGTGTTATCAGGATGCATTTGACTATAAGGAAACTGTTAACTCAAATTGACTTAAGTAGAATGGAAAGTCTTGCTTAGATTCCCAGAAAGAGGTGTGTGGTCAGGCCTCAGTGATGGGGGATTTGGCTCTTTCCATGCTGTTCTCTGGGCTTCCAAGATGGCCCAGCGGGTAAAGAATCCACCTACGATGCAGATGTGGGTTCTATGGGGGTTCTGTGAATGTTCCCTGGGTTGGGAATATTCCCCTGGAGAAGGAAATGGCAACCCACTCTAATATTCTTGCCTGGAAAATCCCATGGACAGATGAGCCTGGTGGGCTACAGTCCATGGGGTCACAAAGAGTTGGACATGACTGAGCAATATTTGGGTTACACTGTCCTTTGGACTCTTCCCTCTGTTTCAGTCTTGTTTTCAGCTTGGCTTTCTTCATAATGGTAAGATGGGCAAGGTGTTGCTTTTTCTAGCAGAAGACAGATAATCCATCTCCCTAACCATAGGATAAGGGTTCTTCTCATCAGTCTTACTATACTGCCTGACATGTAGAGCCCACCCTGGACCAGTGATGATTACCAGGAAAATTTCCAGAGCAGATTGGCTCAAGCTGGAAATCCACTCACCATTATGGAGAACAGGAGTACCAAAATTTGCTTTGACTAATCAAGGATCACTTCTGAAAATGAAGATGGAGTTATAGAAACAGAGTGGATTCCTGAGAGAGTAATTATTTTGAAAGGAAGAAGGAAGGAAAAATGATGCTAGGCTAATAGCCATAGGAAATAACAGGACTAAAAATTAGGGGATTTCAAAACATAGTTTTTCTTAAATATGTTTATCTGAGGCATTGTGGTACTACAGTTAAAAGCCTACACTCTAAATCTAAACACTGGACTCCAGAGCAGGGCTCTGCCATTTAAAAGATGGATCATCTTAGACAACTTAAATTTGTGGTTGTTGTCTTCTATGTAAGGTAAACACTAATAATCATCTCTACCACAGAGCTGTGCAGATGCTGAAATTAGATGATGTTTGTAGAAATCTAAAGACAGTGCTGAGTTCATGATAAGAAACCAATAAGTTGAAGCTAATGTTATCACCTATTTGCTTCATACAAGATACTTCTCTGCCAGTTATGCTGAGATAGAGCAAGAACTTGTAATATGATTGGGAATTCCTGCCTTGAAGACATCTTTGGGAATTGGTAAAATTAATATATATTAAAACGACTCCTTCTAAATGATCAGTTTATGAATCTGGGTTTTGAAATGTAAGGAAGGCATTAAAAAGAGCTTTCCTGCTATGAAAGCATAACCAGGCTATTAGTGTTTCCTCCTGTAAACATTACTGAGCCCCTTCAAGGAACAGATGGGCTTACATATGAATGGATGAAGTGATAACCTAGGTATAATCAGTGGGATGGTATAATGACACTGTTATTAGACTGGAGATGCGTAAATTTAGAGAAGACCCCAAACACCTATCACTGCCCCCAAATCATTATAGGAATCAAGGCTGGGGAAACTAAGAGAACTTGCTTCATAAGGATGATTCCATTGCTTATGCAAAAACACATTCAGCCATTTGGTAGCTTTGCAAATCTCTCTCCTGAGAGAATGAGAAGAATTTTCAAGGCAGCGAAACCCACAGAACTACTAAAATGGAAATGAAATTAATGATATAGTTTTTTATATTCTCTCACATTCATCGATAATAAATCACATGAAGCCAGAGCATCTTTGCATTTATCACACAATGGTCTCTTTCTTCCTAATGGCTATACTTAACTCCAGTACTACAGAAGTAGATTGATTGTGTAGAGTCTGGGAAAAGGCAATATTTGCTCATAAATAGCATCAGAGAATCATGCCCACACTGTGCAACTGACATGTGCCTTTAGGACTGCTGGGAAGGGGGGAAGTTTCAAATGGGAGAAGTACAGTACATGATCCATCTTCCCTTATGTGTTTTAGTTCGTCTGCTAGATGAAAGTCCACTGTTCTGTTGTCAACATTGTGAGGAAGGTCAGGTTGGGAGGACATCTATCTTTTTGCCTTTTCTTGCATAAATTATATGGAAAAGTGAAAGCTGGTGCTTCAGGCATCTTAGCGGCTCTTGAATGACAGTGCATTAGCCCTGGAGGAAACAAATGAAAAAAAAAAAAACCCTAAAAATGGTAAATATTCTTTGTGCTGATGTACTACCTCTTTAAAATTTAAAAACACATTGTGTGTAAGAGTGTCCAGGGCATTTCTCAACCAGAGGGCCAGCGTTAACCCATATACACAGGATAAAAGGCTTCTTTCTCTTGTCCTTCTTAGAGTCTAAACTGCTCCTTTGTGGAATCTAAGCAAAGAAAAAGAAGTTTGTATGGGACAGAAGAGTGAAATCATTTGAAAGTGGTAGTGTTCGCCCAAGGCTATACTTCTCTAGCCCAAGGGCATGTAATCCCTGGGGTGCTGGCCTGCTGTGGCTGGTGAAACAGGAAACCTCAGGATAAAGTTGAATGTATTTTAGTGAAATATTTGTTCTACTTGAGGGTTGAGTGAGTGAGTGAAAGTCACTCAGTCGAGTCCAACTCTTGGCAACCCCATGGGCTATCCAGTCCATGCAGTTCTCCAGTCCAGAATTCTCCAGGTTGTTGTTTCTTTTTAAGGGAAGAAAAAGCTTCCCAGGATCCTCTCCCTAAAGGTTCCACTTCACTCTCAGTTGCCAGAATTGGGCCAGATTTCATTCCTACTTCTAGGGCCAATTACACATCAGAAATAAGAATTGTCTTAGTTAGCCTAGACTAGTAATGATGCTATATTTGAGGTTTATCACACCACCNCCCTTCTCCAGGGGATCGTCCCGACCCAGGGATCAAACCCAGGTTTCCCGCATTGCAGGCAGATTCTTTACCAGCTGGGCTACCAGGGTAGGGTTATTATATCATTTAAGAATACATTTTGCTGCAAGTAACAAAAACAGTGGCTTAACCAAATAGGAGTTTAATTTACTTATATTAATATAACAGAAGTACTAGCATTTGAAAATTGGTGCTTTCAGGGACTCATATTATTCCTGTCTTTTTACCCTCAGCAGCCATCCTTCAGCTGTTCTGTGCATATCAGCTTTTGTTCTGCTGCTTTCCCTAGTGGCATTGCAGTATGGCTTCTGTACTTCCGGGGACCAAGGCTCCATACAGATAGGCAGTACAAGCTGCCTCTAGTTTCTTTTTAAGGGAAGAAAAAGCTTCCCAGGATCCTCTCCCTAAAGGTTCCACTTCACTCTCAGTTGCCAGAATTGGGCCAGATTTCATTCCTACTTCTAGGGCCAATTACACATCAGAAATAAGAATTGTCTTAGTTAGCCTAGACTAGTAATGATGCTATATTTGAGGTTTATCACACCACCATCCTGAAAAGAAATCCAGTTCTGTTAATGAGCAGAAAGTGCCTATTTTTTGTTACTCAGTCAATGAGGTTATGCATAGGCAATAATTGAGGATATTTTAAAAGTTCTAAAACAAAATAAGGGTACATAACAAGTGACAAATTGCATTATGTTTGAAGACAATATTTGCAGAAATTACATGCTTTCAGCATGCATTTCAATTTGCTTTATTGTGTAGTATAACTGACCTTCCTCCACCACTGCTCTTGTCCGGTCCACTTCCCACATAGTAATAAGGTGATCTTTGAAAGATGTAATCTGAAATGCTGCTCCATTGCTTAAACCCCACCAATATCCTCCCAACAGTGTCGGGATAAAGTCTAAAATTCTTATTGTGATTTGGAAAATCCCTCAGAGTCCCCCAGACTCCTCTCCCACCCCAATTCTTGTCACTGCCCCCAATCACCTTTGAGACCCCTGTTGTACTTCCTCAGTTCTTCAACAGAGACAAGCAGTCTTGCCACTGAACCTGGTATATACTGCTTTTCCTCTCTGGGTCCCTCTACTCCCACTTACTGTACTTTATTTCTGCTGGCTAACTTCCAGCCATCGTTACAACTATTGCTTCTTCTGGGATGCCTTCCTTGATGACCCCTGATAAGATTTGATGACTCTCTATATATATCCAGAAAAATAAAAACACTAGTTTGAAAAGATGCATTCACCTCAATGTTCATAGTAGCATTATTTACAGTTACCAGGATATAGAAGCAATATTCAGTGTCCATGAACAGCTGAATGAATAAAAATGTGGCACATATACACAATGGAATACTATTCAANCCAGAAAAATAAAAACACTAGTTTGAAAAGATGCATTCACCTCAATGTTCATAGTAGCATTATTTACAGTTACCAGGATATAGAAGCAATATTCAGTGTCCATGAACAGCTGAATGAATAAAAATGTGGCACATATACACAATGGAATACTATTCAACCAGAAAAAAGATTGAAATAATTTTATTTGCAACAACGTGAGTGGACTTGTAGGGTATTAAGTGAAATAAGTTAGAAAAAGACAAATACTATATAATATCACTGCTCTATGAAATCTAAAAGATAAAACAAACTAAGGAATATAACAAAAAGGAAATAAGACTCACAGATATAGGAAACAAACTAGGAGTTACCAACAAGAAGCAGAAAAGGTGGACAAGTTAGGGTAGGATATTAAGAGGTATAGACTACAATGTAAGAAATAAATAAGCTACAAGGATATATTGTACAGCATAGGAATATAGTCAATATTTCATAGTAACTATAAATGGAGTATAATCTTTAAAAAAGTATGAATTATTATGTGGTATAACATCAATTTCTGCTTTATTGACTATGCCAAAGCCTTTGACATTGGGGGCAGGAGAAGAAGGGGACGACAGAGGATGAGACGGCTGAATGACATCACTGACTCGATGAGCATGAGTTTGAGTAAACTCTGGGAGTTGGTGAAGGACAGGGAGGCCTGGCATGTTGCGATTCATGGGGTCGCAAAGAGTCGGACATGACTGAGCAACTGAACTGAACTGATACCTGAAACATAGTACTGTGACCAACTATGCCTCCATTAAGAAAAAGGTTCTGGTGACCTTAGTTTTTGCTTTGTCAGTACCCTCTTACTGCACATAGAGGTTTTAAAATATATATATTTATTTTTATTTATTTGGCTGTGCCAAGTCTTAGTTGAGGCATGAGTGGGATTTAGTTGTGGCATGCAAATTCTTAGTTGCAGCATGTGGGATCTAGCTCCTTGACCACTGATTGAACCTAGGCCTCCTCCATTGGGAACAGGGGGTCTTAGCCACTGGACCACCAGAGAAGTACCTAGAGATTTTTAAACTTTCGTTTAAATCAGAATCACTATATGCTTTTAAGGATATAGAATTTTTCCCATCTTATCCACCTTGTCCACCATTAGTTTCCTGCTGCTGCTGCTGCTGCTAAGTCGCTTCAGTCGTGTCTGACTCTGTGCAACCCCAGAGATGGCAGCCCNAATCACTATATGCTTTTAAGGATATAGAATTTTTCCCATCTTATCCACCTTGTCCACCATTAGTTTCCTGCTGCTGCTGCTGCTGCTAAGTCGCTTCAGTCGTGTCTGACTCTGTGCAACCCCAGAGATGGCAGCCCACCAAGCGCCCCCGTCCCTGGGATTCTCCAGGCAAGAACACTGGAGTGGGTTGCCATTTCCTTCTCCAATGCATGAAAGTGAAAAGTTAAAGTGAGGTCGCTCAGTCGTGTCCAACTCTTAGCGACCCCATGGACTGCAGCCCACCAGGCTCCTCCATCCCTGGGATTTTCCAGGCAAGAGTACTGGAATGGGGTGCCATTGCCTTCTCCAATTGGTTTCCTACTACCTATCATATTACCTGGCACTCAGTAGGCATTCCATAAATGTGTTTTAAAATTTGTTTTATTTACTTGTTTCTGGTCACATCATGAGGCATGTAGGATCTTAGTTCCCCAACCAGGTTTCCAGTCCATGCCCCCTGCAGTGGAAGCAAGGAGTCTTAATCACTGGACTGCCAGGGAAGCCTCTCCGTAATGTCTTGATATTTAGTTACTTGAAGTTTGTGTAAGTACTCTCAACTCACATGTTGACAGCTTGCTAATTATACAGGGGAAGCTTTACCCCTTCCCAACAAGTTTGAACAATGAAACCCAGACATTAAGAAAGGAAAGTATGGTATCACAGGCATTTGGCCATTTGCCAGATATAACCCCAGTGCCCAGTTGAACAGGAAGGTTTAGCAGAAGATGAGAATTTTATCATAGCTACTCCTAAGACAACCACCTTTTTCTTCAATAAATAAAGCTTCTGTTTTGCTTATGATTTGTTTTGTAAAGATGCCTGTCATCTCATATTTAAGGGTTTGTTGTTTGTCTTGTTTCCCTTCAAGTTTACAAATAAGAGCTTGGGGCCTAGAATACTCCTGGAGCTTGTTTTCCTTCTCTGAGCTCTCTCAGCCTTTTTGGTAGGTCTTGTCCATCAGTCTCAGGCAGACAGAAACCATGTAGCAGGAAAGATCATGCCTGGGAGCCCTAAGGGCCTGGCCTTCTCACTGGTACCTCTGGATTCATGGTGCATGTTTCAGCAGGAAGACAGGCAGAGAAAGGAGTCTTCTGAGCACCCAGATTCAGCCAAAGCTGACCCTAGACACTTCCTTGAACTCTCAGCTTTTCAAGTCAGTAAATGTTTGTTTGTTTTGACTGCTTGGAGTTGAGATTTTGGTCATTCACAAGTGAATAATGAATAGAGTATTTGGAACTGGGGGATATAATGGTTAGAAATGTTATTTTAATCTCTGTGACCAGTGGTGAGAAAGAGTTATTTTCACCTAAACCACTGAATATTTTATTATCAGAAAAGAGGGGAAAGAGGCCAGGGGACTCTGGCCAGGGGACCCTTCAAAACAAAGGTATTGAAGGGAGCCCTCTAAGTGCCTGAATGGGCGGAGCTATGGAGAAAAACTGGCCAAAGAGGCCTTCTGATCGCCAGCTACAAGAGGCTCGAAAAAGACTCTGATAGGGCTGTAGTAACTCCTGCGGCAGGGGCAGTCCGTATCCCGGCATACTTGGTGCCTCCAGGCTCCCCGCAAGCCAAGCAGTTGCACCACCTGCACGCTCAGCTCTCACTGGGGCAGAGCTGTCACAGGCAAAAAAAGTCTTGCATCTATGCACCCAGGGTCACTTCGGTCATGTCCAACTCTTTGCAACCTTGTAGACTGTGGCCTGCCAGGCTTCTCTGTCAGAAAGGGGATTCTTCAGGCCAGAATACTGGAGTGCATTGGCCAATGCTGGCTTCCATACCCTTCTAGAGCACTGTATTTCCTGCTGCCCTAGTCACCAACTCCCCTGAGTACCTGGTGCTGCCAGAACCCCTGCAACCCAAGCAGCTGCTCCACCTCCACACCTGGCCCTCACAGGGGCAAACCCAAGCCCTGTAGGGCAGTCTCAGGAGCAAACCCCAGTGGATGACCCACATGCAGAGGTGGAAATAAAACCACAATTGAAACCCAGTGGGCAGTGTAGCTAAGGAAGAAGACCCAAAACCTTCCCACCAGCTGTACAAGCTACAGATTAAATCCACACGATCAACTAAACAGACTGTGCTGATGGAATATATAAAAGGTCATTGAGAGCTCCCACAAAAGAAAACACACTAACTCTGATAGCTGTGGACATTGGAAGCAAAAGCACACAGGAGTAGGACCAGATTAGAATCTGAGCTGCCCCCACAGCAGGTCCAGAGATCAGCACAGTGCTGGAGGGCATCCTAGGGAGGTGAGGTGGGCTGTGACTCCCAGCGACGGAAATGACTCTGACAGGAGTGACTCAAGAAAAACATTTATTATTCTTGTGTTTTGACTTGATCTATAGATTCTTTTGGACTTTTTTCTTTTTTCCTTTTTTCTCCCTCTGTTGTAGATGTCGATTTTATTGGCACTAAGAAATGCAATTAAGCTTTTGAGCTTTTTTTCTTTTTTCTCAGTCACATTTTTTATTGTTGTCATAAGCCTCTGCCTCTATGTTGGGCTTTTGCAGTTCTGTGGATTTTTCCTCTTTTTTAATTTTAATTTTTAAAAACTATTATTATTTTTCTACATTTATTCCTGTTTGCTTTTCCTACTGTTCTTTTCCCTTGCAGTTAATCTTTACTGTATATAAATTGTCTTTATCTACCTATATTTAACTTTGCATATCTATTCTTTCTTTCTTTCTCTCCTTTTCTCTCAAAATATTTGTTAGTTTTATTTTCATTGCTTTATTCCCCAATTGGCACCTTGCTTTAATTTTTTTCCAGTTTGTGCTTCAATTAGGTTTGTTCTGCTAGATATAGTTTTTGATATCCTTTGTTCGCTGGGTAAATCTGTTGTACATTATTTTTGCTGGACTATCTTGATTTTGCTTTTGATCACTCACCTGTCTCTCAGTTGTGTCCAACTCTTTGCGATCCCGTGGACTATAGTCTGCCAGGCTCCTCTGTCCATGAGTTCTCCAGGCAAGAGTGCTTGAGTGCATGCTATTCCTTTCTCCAGTGGGTCTTCAAACACCTTCTCTAGGTTAGCATAATTTTAAAATTCTCAGTGATTAAAACAAACAAACAAAAAAAACAAATTCAGATTTTCATTTAGATATTTTAAATGAAGATATTGTTATGATACTCCCTTTAAAACCTCCATCAACTTAGAACAAAATTTAAAGAAATGTTAGTACTTTGGCAAAATTAGGTTGATCAAAGCATAATTAAATAAATCACACATTTATTAGCAGTGGCAAGTAATCTTAATCAAATCAGCAAATAACCTAAACCTACCAAGTGAAATACACAGTATCAACAACTGTGGGATATACATAAGTATAGTCATTTGCATCATGAAAAACTCTAGAGTCTAGATGGAAACAATGTATTCAAGTGACTCAATCAGAGACATCAAAATAGAGGTGAAATCCTAAATTGTGTGGTATACACTAGCAGTGATTTGGAAGATCAGAGAGGGTGGATGATGAGCAGTGATTACTGGTGATACAACTGTAGGTTCCAGAATGAAATTGTTGTAGAGGAGGAAATACTCCAGCCTCTCTCCCCAAAGCAAAGGGAATTTACTGATCCATTTGGTCATAATCTATCCCTGGGTCAAGAAGATCCCCAGGAGGATGGGATCTTCCTCTTCCTTAAGAATACTGAAGTGGGTTTCTGTGCCAGGAGGAGGGCACAGTAACCACTCTAGTATTCTTGCCTGGAGAATCCTCTTGGACAGAGGAGCTTGGCAGGCCACAGTCCACAGGGTTGCAAAGGATCAGACATGACTGAAGTGACTTAGCATACAGGCACAATCTCAGTTGTATGACCCTTTGGGCTACTGGTTACTACATGACAAAAAGGAAAAAAACCAACATGTATCTCATTCTTTCTTTGTTTATGCATTTGAATGGATAAGACATGGGGCTGCTATGAGATGTGGGTCATATCTCATTACGTGGGCCCTGCAGGGATAATTGAGCATTCTTGGATTTAGATTTGTGAGATGATATAATAGAGTGTGCTTTTGTCTCAAGGCTAAGCTGGTATTTATCACAGACACTCAAAGATATAAATGACTTAGATAACTTATTTGGATTTCTGGTTTGACCCCCTCTTTGTCTTTTGTCTTCCTTTGTTTCCTTATCTTAAAGAAAACTGTGGTGTAGAATCTGAGTCCCTTGCCCTGATGCCATTTATGTCACCCAGAGATTCACTACTTAAATCTAGAAATAACGTAAATGTTTTTAATGAGGAGTTGGAGCAAACTGTAGATTTTTTAAAAAATAATTATTTGTCTGCACTGGGTCTTAGTTACAGCATCAGTTCAGTTCAGTCACTCAGGTGTGTTCGACTCTTTGCAACCCCATGGACTGCAGCATGCCAGGCTTCCCAGTCCATGACCAACTCCCAGAGTTTACTCAAGCTCATGTCCATTGAGTAGGTGATACCATCCAACCATCTCATCCTGTGTCATCCCCTTCTCCCACCTTCAGTCTTTCCCAGCATCAGGGTATTATTTAGTGAGTCAGTTCTTTGCATCAGGTGGCCAAAATATTGGAGCTTCAGCATCAGTCCTTCCAATGAATATTCAGGACTGATTTCCTTTAGGATGGACTGGTTGGATCTCCTTGCAGTCCAAGGGACTCTCAAGAGTCTTCTCCAACACCACAGTTCAAAAGTATCAGTTCTTCAGTGCTCAGCTTTCTTTATATTCCAACTCTCACATCCATACATGACTACTGGAAAATCATAGCTTTGACTACATGGACCTTTGTTGGCAAAGTAATGTCTCTGTTTTTTTAATATGCTGTCTAGGTTGGTCATAACTTTTCTTCCAAAGAGCAAGCATCTTTTAATTTCATGGCTGCAGTCATCATCTGCAGTGATTTTGGAGCCCCCCAAAATAAAGTCTCTCACTGTTTCCACTGTTTCCCCATCTATTTGCCATGAAGGGATGGGACCAGATGCCATAATCTTAGTTTTCTGAATGTTGAGTTTTAAGCCAATGTTTTCACTCTCCTCTTTCACTTTCATCAAGAGGTTCTTTAATTCTTTTTTTGCTTTCTGCCTTAAGTGTGGTGTCATCTGCATATCTGATGTATTGCTATTTCTCCTAGCAATCTTAATTCCAGCTTGTGCTTCATCCAGTCCAGCATTTCTCATGATGTACTCTGCATATAAGTTAAATAAGCAGGGTGACAATATACAACCTTGACAATATACTCCTTTCCCAGTTTGGAGCCAGTGTGTTGTTCCCTGTCCAGTTCTAACTTTTGCTTCTTGACCTGCATACAGATTCCTCAGGAGACAGGTCAGGTGGTATGACATTCCCACCTCTTTAAGAATTTTCCACAGTTTGTTGTGATCCACACAGTCGTAGGCTTTGGCTGTCAATATGTTGCAGCATATGTTATCCTTAATTGTGGCATGCAAACTCTTAGTTGAGGTATGTGAGATCTAGTTCCCTGGGCAAGGATCAAACCCGATGTTACCTGCATTGGGAGAATGGAATTTTAACCACTGAACCACCAGAGAAGTTCCCTGTAGATGTTTTAAACTGTGGAAATTAGAGTTCCACATTTACTGTTACTACTGGAGCAGAGTTATAAGACTTAATAAGGGAGAAAATAAGCAGAGGTTTTAAAAAAAATCTTATGGAACATCTTAATTCTTAGACATTGGTAGCACAATTCAGAGTCCTTGCCTTTAATTTCTGTAATTGATTTTATTATTTCTTATAGAGAAGATGGGGGCAAGTAGGAGCTCAGGAAAGGGGCTGTTTATGGAATCTCATCTAACGTTTTCTTTTCCTTTTGATTTCCTTGTAACTGAGAAGGTCATGCTCTACTTTTCCCAGTGAATAAATGGTTCAGACAGAATAGCACGGGTATCATTGTCTCTGCTGCTGCTGCTGAGTCACTTCAGTCGTGTCCGACTCTGTGCGACCCCATAGACGGTAGCCCACCAGGCTCCCCTGTCCCTGGGATTCTCCAGGCAAGAACACTGGAGTGGGTTGCCATTTCCTTCTCCAATGCATGAAAGTGAGAAGTGAAAGTGTAGTCACTCAGTCGTGTCCGACTCAGCGACCCCATGGACTGCAGCCCACCAGGCTCCTCCGTCCATGGGATTTTCCAGGCTCTAGCTAGCGGTTAAAATTTAAGAGGAAAAAAAAAATTGGCAAATATTTTTCACTTCCTATTTCAACTTCATTTCATTGTTAATGGCTGTCCAGAGGACTCCATCAGAAGGTTAAGCAGGGGCTCATGGGAAAGAGCACTGAGATTGATTAGTGATGTCTGCCACTAAGCTCAGTGTGAAAAAGTGTTGAGATTGATTAGTGACGTCTGTCACTGGTGAAAGAGCGGTGCACTTTGCTTTTGTCACCTCATCTAAGCCTTCCAACCCGGATGACAGCTTTTCTCTAGAGTCCCAGGAATCATCTCCCTTTGGAGAACAGCCTTTCAAGAAGCATGCAAAGGGTAATGATCATTTATTTTCTGAGAGCACCGCAAGGTTTAAATGCTGGTGGAATTTGAGGGGCACCTTGGAGGAAAGCACATCACAATGTTAGGCAGGTGTGACATTGGTTTCATGTCTTGCGCTTCCTTTCGCCGCTGGAGATATTTTTGCTTCTCTCTCATGTGCCACAAAAGCAACAACGGTATTTGGTTCAAACAGAACCTTTTTATTCAAAGGCCTCACACTGTAATGGGTAAAAACTTGGAAAATGCCTGTGGGAAATTAGCAGTGCAAGCAGCGTACTCACTTTCAGCCTATTAAAATCATCCTGAACCTTATAAACTGAAGGATGTTTTGCTCCCAAGGGTCTTCCTCTTTGTTGCTTCAGTTTTTAGAAGTAATCCAAGAAAAGTCAACACAGAACCTGGAAAGATTCCAGAAAAGTTTCATCCAACAGATAAAATTCAGTTACCTTCTTTTATTATTTTGTTTCCTTCCAAAGCCCATGGATCATACCTCACTGTTCTTTGTGCAAAACAGTTGAGAATTACCAGTAATTGGAACTATTTACATTCAATGCCATCATGACAGAAGCAGCTTTATTATATTACAAGGGAATGATTAATATGTGACAGAGATTAAAGATTGCATCACAGTGGGTAGGCCTCTTGTCTGATCTGTCATTTTGCTGATTACAAAGGCATGCAAATTATATAAAGAGAAAAGCAATTTTCTTTTATGCTAATTTTAGTTCAGCCCACCTGCACATTAACTCATTTTCAATTAACTGGTGGAAGGTGGCTTATAATAGGTTCACTAAGGTAGATTTCTACCCCCCTGACATCAAATATAGTTGTATCATATCCTTATTTCAACCTTAGTTTCAGTTCCTTCCTTATTTTTTTTATATCTGTTCATTTTTAACTGCTGAAAGGAGAAAATTCAACCAGCTTACATGAGCTATAGAGATTTAAAAGGTGTTGTGACATGATATGGATAAGGTATAAGGCTTGTCTTCCCTGAGAAACTTAAGTGAGTGAAAGCAAACTTCTTGGCTGCTTGACTGTTGTAGTATATCTGTTTCCTAAACTTATGTCTATTTGCAGAGAATTTTGAATCTCTAATGTTGTGAATTGCACATAATATCAGTATCCTCTTTTGCCTCTATCATAGGCCAGATCTAGATGCAGTAAAGAGAAATAGTTTTAAATTTATTTCCACGGGATAAAGACTGGAAAATCACATCCAATGTCAACTTGAAGCAATTGGTGGGTGGTTTCTATGTGTCTAAGTGCGATATGACCAAGTGAAGATTCAATGGAAGACTAGGATCAATTAATGATGTCTGCCATGGGCAAGTAGAAAGCAACGGTGACTTGTGCTAGGGGTTACCATCCTGGCATAAGTAGTCTTCTGTTAGGTCACAAACCTCTGAGGGCAAAAACTATCTGTAATTCCTTTTCATAGACTCATTTCCGAGCACACAGTAGCTCCCCCATCAGACTGCTAAAGACATTGGGCCTGGAGTTAGGTAGTGACTGTCTGTCACCTAGTATCTCAGTGAGTGGGCAAGATATCAACTTACCTGTAGTTCAGTTTCCTCTGCTATAGAATGGCTGTAATTTGAGTTTTTAATTCATAGGATTATAATGAGTGTTAAAGGAAATAATGAAATAATGATGTATATACAAAGCTTACTATGGCGTCTGGGACGTAGGAAGTGCTCAAGTAATGGGTGCTTGAAATAATACAGGAAAGAAAAATGTTGCAGCGTCTCTAGTTCAGTGTTCATTTTTTATTTGAAGCAAGGAAACTGAAGGAAAGATCAAAAACAGTCATGCTGTTTATAATTCAAAACTCATCAACCATTAAGATTTGGGTCTGAACCTTATTATTTCAGGTTTTAGTAAATGTGAGGAAATGTCAGAGTTGTGAGTGAGAGCAATAACGGGACAGGACAAAAGAGCTGCAAATAAATGTTGGCTCCTGTGGGAAAGGTGTTTTCTGTGATCATGCCTGTCTTTTATCCATTTAGGCATATTTGCAAATATGATATCAGTGTGAAACAATTATTTCTGTTTCCTTCTTTGACAGTCTTAAGACAGGAAAATCATGCAGGATAGGTTTACCTAGAGTTTCGGGACGTGTCAATACTGCCAACCCTCCTCGCTTCCTGACTCCCTTTCACCCATAGAACACTGCCTCGTGCCACTCCCTGAGCTTGGCTTTTATAGGCGTCATCTGGATCCTCTCTGTAGATCTGTGAAGTGAGCACTACCAGCCTCCTTCTACAGATAGGGGAACCAAAGCCCAGGATGAGAAACCGTTTCCCTTATTCGAGGCTCTATTATTGCCAAGTTCCAAATGGCTGCTGATTCTGCTGTAGACATCCCAAACCAATCAGCTGGTTTTGGGAATACAGGGCAGACACAGATCACCTGGCCATGCCGGCCTCCACTTCCAAGACAGACAACTATTTACCTGTTAAAGTTTTCTGGGTGTTATCATCATTATCATTATCATCTGGAGATAGGGATTCAGTGAGTCAGGTGACACCTTAAATCAAGTTTTGGACATGTTCGTGCAGAACAGTTTTCATAAGCTTGGTTCTGTGGTTCAGTGTTGGTCTTAGGTAAGTGTTTTGCAAACCATCATGAAGATGAGGATCATCTGGGCATCGTACTAACTGGCATCAATTCCTAGGAGGCGGAGCCTAGGATTTGTGTGGTGTAGGAAGCTTCTGGACAGCATTAGTCCTGGTGAACGAACGTTGTACCATGAATGTCAGGGGCTTAAGTGAGGTTTCCTCTGAGTGCTTCCCACTGGAAACTTGTGTCAGAATATGCAGACGTGAAGAGAGTCTGTGTCACTGAGTTTGAGAAGCAACCCAGGGATCAGCCTGTTTAACAACCATCCAGGTGATCTGACTCAAACTTGGCTGTGGACAAAGCAGCTGTTGCCTCCCTCGCACCACCATTAGAAACACCTGGTAACTAATAGCCTCAGCCTGTGATGACCCTCATTCTAGAGGTTCAGAGCGTGAAGAACATTCAGTTCTGTGGCTCGAGGAGGGAACGCATCTCGTCCGGAATCAAACACAGTGGAGAAGAGTTTTGAGCACATGTGGAGACTTATGGAGAAGGGATGGGGGAAGAAACAGACAGTGAGTGAGAGGATGGAAGAGGCGCTGGAGCGTCATCACCAGGAGGTGCCCGTGGGCTGCCCGGTCCACTGTGGACAGTGGATCCTCATCTTCATGATGGTTTGCAAAACACTTACCTAAGACCAACACTGAACCACAGAACCAAGCTTATGGCCTGCTGTGGACAGGAGTGCAGCGACCTCTCCACTGTGTGTCCTGGATTCAGGAAGACAAGAGGCCCCTCTCGTGTTCAGACAGGTGAGGTGTAAGCTCCAGTGGGACAGTGGTGTGGACTCCTAACTGGCTGGCGAACTTCACTGAGGGCTCACCGACTTCTCGAGTTTCTAGGGTTTGCCACACTGGGACCCCCTGCCTTGGGTTCTTTTTGGCCACAAACTAATTGGCAATATGCACAAACATAATTGGAAACTGTGTTCTGAAAACAGAACTGTCATAACAATCCCCTGCACTTGTGTGTCAACCTTTTTTAGTCACTTATTTTCTTTTTCTCAGCTTTTACACACATGCCGTGTGTTTTTCTAACTTTGGTAAGACATTTCAGGGAAGAGTTAGACTTACTAAGTGCAGTTCAAAGTTTCAGTAGATTAAAAAAATAATGGAAGAGAGATTTGTGTGGACAGATTTAAAGGATAATGGTTTAAAATAACAGCATGAGAATTAATTAGATGAGAGAGAGCAAAAACACTTCATCTTTTCTGCTAATCCCGAGTCAGTTACTGGTTTGCGTGGAGAACTGTGTGGGCAGGATTCTGAGCTGACATCTGGACTTGAAGGAAAACGTGTTGTGATTGTTTCGTGACGTCTGTCCTGGAATTCTGAAGCCTGGTGACATGTTTGCTGTGTCTAACTCACTGCATTTAGCATCCAGCCTCGCATTACAGATAACACGCGCTGCCTATTTGTGCGTTGGGAGGGCGGCAGGTAGAATGAAAATACAAAACTGTTCTGAGGAACATCTCGTCCTCTGCTGCCTCAGTTTTACAGTCCGTGAGTGTAAGGCAGGGTGGAAAAACTTACTTCTGGAGGCATCCTGATAGTGAATCTTTTAGGCAGTTGGGGCCAGTGGTCCCTATTAACTCACTTTGTAGAAGGAAAAGTTCTCATAGGCAATGCGACATAGACAGTGATGGTCATAGCTGTGTTCCAATAACAATTGATGTCCAAAAACTCATGGTGGCCCAGATATGACTCATGGACCGTAGTTTGCTGACCCCTGGTACAAAGAGTTCTTAGGAAATTGCTATATTATGGACCAATTAGATGCTGGGATTAGGGAAATAAGGCATAGTTGATTAAGGAGGTTTTAAATGCCAGGGGAGCCTCCTCAGCCTCGCCCATCTTGCCTACAGTGCATGGTGCATATGTTGCCCACGATTTATATTTCATTATGAGAACTGCTGTGTAGTTTCTGGATCAGGTATATTGTAAAAAGGCAGCAATAGTCAAGAGTGTTCCAGCCTTTGGCTGTACTGATGGAGTTTCTGCAGCAGACAACGTCAGCGATATCTGATGGGCACAGAGTGAAAATAGCAAATGGTTTAGCTGACTGTTATCTCATGCACTGTTAAAATATTCAGCTTGTCAGTCAACTTCACTTTTGAGATTGCCTTATTATGGATTTTTTTTTTCTCTCCATAGCATTCTTGCTTGAGTCTGAATATTTGCAAATATCCAAAACAAAATGGAATTCATATTAATTTTTTATTCTTTTTGGCTTTATTTCCCAAGGCCAGTTTAGAATTGCTGGGCTTTCAAGTGTTTTGAGGCTGTTGGAAGGTGGAGGTGTGATGACTGTGGTGGCTATTTTTATTGCTTTTAAGTTCTTGAAACTGACATTAAATGAAGACTGTTTAAATATTATAATGATGCATACTAAGAATCGTTTCAGATATGTTTTCTAATCACAGTCTGGATGAATATGCACTAGATTCTGTGTCAGTGTGCTTTAGTATGCCTGGGGATTTGGTGAGGAGGGGCCAGTCTGACCCACTTTGTAATGAATACCCTAAATAAATCCTGGTGTTATGTTTAGGGCCTGGCTCTAGTGAGAGGATGTTGTGGAGTTTAAGAACTAGAACCAAGAGCAGGACTCTTTAGACACTTTTCCAGGGAGAAGGGGTGCTCAAGGTCAAGGTCATGCCTCTTGGCTGGTCTTATCCTTCATTCTCCGTAGAACCCAAGGTATGCCTGCAACATGCAGATACCACTGAAAGCGCTGTATGTTTCTTCTGGAAACCACAGCACCTCAGTATCTGGAAGAAGGCAGTTGTCAGTTAATATCCATGCCCTTCATTCTCCTTATTTTCTTGCCATTTACCCTCCTGCCTCCTCTCTCCTTGAAGGAAATGGCAACCCACTCCAGTATTCTTGGCTGGGAAATCCTAAGGACAGAGAAGCCTGGCAGGTTACAGTCCACAGGGTCGCAAAGAGCTGGACATGACTTAGTGACTAGACAAGAGCAACTCCTCTCTCCTGACACCCCCACAGGCTCACCTTCCGGAGGGCCTCCCTACTGCATTTGTCTGTTGAGCTCGCTTACCCCCAAGGACAATTCAGCTCTTGGCACAGATCAACCCCCCTAATTCCCATTCTTCTCCTTCTCTTTCACCTTCGACTCCATCCATGAGATTCTGGAACCCTTTGTATTCTTAAATTTGACATTTTCCTATATTCTTAATTTCATGAAATCTAATGTTAATCAAAAATCTTTCTTTCTTGGGCAATCTAGAGATTGCCTTAAAATGTTTAAATCCTACTCACTTTTGCTTGGCTTATGAACTTCTGTTGTTTAGTATTTGCATTTTACCTTACCTTTTTAACTCCAAGGAAATTTTTACTAATTCACAGAGTCAAAGCTTGTTTGAATTCACCCACATGTTCACTGACTTCCCTTGCTCACCACTCATTATTTGCACTTCAGATGTTTCTGGTTGATTTGTTCTTCCCCAAGTATGTATTTTAGAAATTCCTTTAAGGAAGGTGTGTTGTGGTGAGCTCTATGTTTTGGTTTATCTGAAAATAACATTGTATTATTTTCTTGAGAGATATTTTTGCTGGAGATACAGTTCTGGTTGCAAGCTATTTTCTCTCATACCTTTGAACAAGCTATTCTACTATACTCTGGCTCCCATTCTTGTAAAAAACTCTTCTGTCAGCCTAATTATCAATCCTTTATAGGTTATCTTTTTTTTTTTTAAGCAAAATTGAGTAGGATTTAAACATTCTAAGGTCTCTGCTTTTATTAGTACCTTTTTTCCTTCAGTATTCCATAGTTTTACTACAAAATGTCTAGCTGTGAGTTTGTGACTGATTTTCTCAGATGCCTTGTCCTTTAATCTGCAGATCCATGCTTTAATTGTGAAAAATTCTCAGCTGTTATCAATCTGTCATGGGGAATGGTCCATGTGCAATTGGATAATGTTCTTCAGAATGTGTGATATTCTATATATGTCAGTCAGGTGAAGTTGCTTATAGTTCTGGTCAATTCTTTTTCTCTCTCTCATTACTTACAAAGCTTTACAGAAAGAACACCTCTGAGTATCATTCTATTGGTGATGACCTTTGAGCAGTACTCGTAAAGCATAACTATTCTTGAGAAGCTAATAATTATCAAAGATGATTATAATTGTATAATATTGAGAAGTATAGAACAAAATATGATTACTGGAGGACAATTGTTCTACAACATTGTGTTGGCCTCTGCCACATTATCAACACGAATCAGCCACAGGTAGACATATGTCCCCTCCTTCCTGAACCCCCCTTCCACCTCCCTCCTTGTTCCACCACTCTAGGTTGTCACTTAACGCTGCATGGAACTCCCCTGTTTCACATAGGAAATTCTCACTTGCTCTCTAGTTTACATATTGTATTTGTTTCCTTGCTATTCTCTCAATTCTGTTCCGTTCTTTTTAAGCATGTTTTATGTTGTTTTAGTCTTTGATTTTATGTTGGAGTATAGTTGATTCACAATGCTGTGTTTCAGGTGTACAGCCAAATGATTTAGTTATACATAGTCATATATAATTTTTCACATTCTTTTCCCAAATAGGTTATTATAGAGTTTTGAGTATAATACTGAGAAAGACAAATAAGATATCACTTAGACTGATATAAATAATGACCTCACTTGTTATTTTGAAGGGAAATCATGGTGGTCAATGTGAACTTTAGAAGTAAACTTTGGTTTGAAACGGCACTGCTACAAATTAGTTTCAAATCCAAGCCATAGAGAACTGGTTAACCTTTCTGTGCTATTGTTTCTCTATGCAAATAGAAACAACAAATCTGATTTTGTGTGATTTTCTTGTTCTTGTTCAGTTGCTCAGTTGTGTCTGACTCTTTATGATCCCATAGACTGTAGCACGCCAGGCTTCCCTGTCCTTCACCATCTCCCAGAGCTTTATCAGACTCATGTCCATTGAGGACATGGTGCCATCCAACCATCTCATCCTTTGTTGTCCCCTTCTCCTCCTGCCCTCAATCTTTCCCAGCATCAGGGTCTTAATGAGTCAGCTCTTTGCATCAGGTGGCCAAAGTATTGGAGCTTCAGCTCCAGCACCAGTCCTTCCAATGAGTAGTCAGAATTGATTCCGTTTAGGATTGACTGGTTTGATCTCCTTGNCAACCATCTCATCCTTTGTTGTCCCCTTCTCCTCCTGCCCTCAATCTTTCCCAGCATCAGGGTCTTAATGAGTCAGCTCTTTGCATCAGGTGGCCAAAGTATTGGAGCTTCAGCTCCAGCACCAGTCCTTCCAATGAGTAGTCAGAATTGATTCCGTTTAGGATTGACTGGTTTGATCTCCTTGCAGTCCAAGGGACTCTCAAGAGTCTTCTCCAACACCACAGTTCCAAAGCATCAATCCTTTGGAGCTCAGCCTTTTTTATGGTTCAACTCTCTCACTCATGACTACTGGAAAAACCATAGCCTTGACTAGATGGACCTTTGTTGGCAAAGTGATGTCTCTGATTTTTAACATGCTGTCTAGGTTGGTCATAGCTTTTCTATCAAGAAGCAAGTGTCTTCTAATTTCATGGCTGCAGTCACCATCTGCAATGATTTTGGAGACCCCCAAAATAAAGTCTGTCACTGTTTCCATTGTTTCTCCATCTATTTGCCATGAAGTGATGGGACCTGATGCCATGGTCTTAGTTTTCTGAACGTTGAGTTTTAAGTCAACTTTTTAACTCTTTCAGTCTTTCCCATTCTGTTGTTTTCCTCTATTTGTTTGCAGTGATCACTTCGGAACACTTTCTTATCTCTCCTTGCTATTCTTTGGAACTCTACATTCAGATGGGTTTATTTTTCCTTTTTCTCCTTTGCCTTTAGCTTCTTTTCTAAGCTATTTATAAGACCTTCTCAGACAACCATTTTGCCTTTTTGCATTTCTTTTTCTTGGGGATGGTTTTGATCATAACCTACTGTACAATGTTATGTGCCCAGAGTTCTTCAGGCACTCTATCAGATCTAATCCCTTGAATCTGTTTGTCACTTCCAGTGTATAATCATAAGGGATTTGATTTAGGTCATACCTGAATGGTCTAGTGGTTTTACCTAATTTCTTCAGTTTACATCTGAATTTAGCAATAAGGAGTTCATGATCTGTGCCACCATCAGCTCCCAGTCTTGTTTTTGCTGACTGTATAGAGCTTCTCCATATTCGGCTACAAAGAATGTAATCAATCTGATTTCAGTATTGACTACCTGGTGATGTACATGTGTAGAGTCATCTCTTGTGTTGTTGAAAGAGGTTGATTGCTATGGCCAGTGTGTTTTCTTGGCAAAACTCTGTTAGCCTTTGCCCTACTTCATTTTGTACTCCAAGACCAAACTTGTCTGTTATTCCAGATATCTCTTGACCTCCTACTTTTGCATTCCAATCCCCTATGATGAAAATGGCATCTATTTTCAATGTGAATTCTAGACGGTCTTATAGGTCTTCATAGAGCCGTTCAACTTCAGCTTCTTTGGCATTAGTGGTTGGGGTAGAGACACTGATACTGAATTGTTTGCCTTGGAAATGAACAGAGCTCATTCGTTTTTGATGTTGCACCCAAGAACTGAATGTTGACATGTACTAAATTCTTCGGTGTTGCCCCTTTTATTCTTGAACACACAGCTTTCCTAGAAGGTTCAATCTGGTGCTTTGTGCTTTGCCTGTCAAATTAAATAATGACCTCACTTGTTATTTTGAAGGGAAATCATGGTGGTCAATGTGAACTTTAGAAGTAAACTTTGGTTTGAAACATCACTGCTACAAATTAGTTTCAAATCCAAGCCATAGAAAACTGGTTAACCTTTCTGTGCTATTGTTTCTCTATGCAAATAGAAATAACAAATCTGATTTTGTGTGATTTTCTTGTTCTTGTTCAGTTGCTCAGTTGTGTCTGACTCTTTGCGATCCCATAGACTGTAGCACGCCAGGCTTCCCTGTCCTTCACCATCTCCCAGAGCTTTATCAGACTCATGTCTGTTGAGGACATGATGCCATCCAACCATCTCATCCTTTGTCATCCCCTTCTCCTCCTGCCCTCAATCTTTCCCAGCATCAGGGTCTTTCCTAATGAGTCAGCTCTTTGCATCAGGTGGCCAAAGTATTGGAACTTCAGCTCCAGCACCAGTCCTTCCAATGAGTAGTCAGAATTGATTCCCTTTAGGATTGACTGGTTTGATCTCCTTGCATTGCTCAGTTGTGTCTGACTCTTTGCGATCCCATAGACTGTAGCACGCCAGGCTTCCCTGTCCTTCACCATCTCCCAGAGCTTTATCAGACTCATGTCTGTTGAGGACATGATGCCATCCAACCATCTCATCCTTTGTCATCCCCTTCTCCTCCTGCCCTCAATCTTTCCCAGCATCAGGGTCTTTCCTAATGAGTCAGCTCTTTGCATCAGGTGGCCAAAGTATTGGAACTTCAGCTCCAGCACCAGTCCTTCCAATGAGTAGTCAGAATTGATTCCCTTTAGGATTGACTGGTTTGATCTCCTTGCAGTCCAAGGGACTCTCAAGAGTCTTCTCCAACACCACAGTTCCAAAGCATCAGTCCTTTGGAGCTCAGCCTTTTTTATGGTTCAGCTCTCACATTCATGACTACTGGAAAAAGCATAGCCTTGACTAGATGGGCCTTTGTTGGCAAAGTGATGTCTCTGATTTTTAACATGCTGTCTAGGTTGGTCATAGCTTTTCTATCAAGGAGCAAGCGTCTTCTAATTTCATGGCTGCAGTCACCATCTGCAATGATTTTGGAGACCCCCAAAATAAAGTCTGTCACTGTTTCCATTGTTTCTCCATCTATTTGCCATGAAGTGATGGGACCTGATGCCATGGTCTTAGTTTTCTGAACGTTGAGTTTTAAGTCAACTTTTTAACTCTTTCAGTCTTTCCCATTCTGTTGTTTTCCTCTATTTGTTTGCAGTGATCACTTCGGAACACTTTCTTATCTCTCCTTGCTATTCTTTGGAACTATACATTCAGATGGGTTTATTTTTCCTTTTTCTCCTTTGCTTTTAGCTTCTTTTCTAAGCTATTTATAAGACCTTCTCAGACAACCATTTTGCCTTTTTGCATTTCTTTTTCTTGGGGATGGTTTTGATCATAACCTCCTGCACGTTATGTGCCCAGAGTTCTTCAGGCACTCTATCAGATCTAATCCCTTGAATCTATTTGTCACTTCCAGTGTATAATCATAAGGGATTTGATTTAGGTCATACCTGAATGGTCTAGTGGTTTTCCCTACTTTCTTCAATTTACATCTGAATTTAGCAATAAGGAGTTCATGATCTGTGCCACCATCAACTCCCAGTCTTGTTTTTGCTGACTGTATAGAGCTTCTCCATATTCAGCTACAAAGAATGTAATCAGTCTGATTTCAGTATTGACTACCTGGTGATGTACATGTGTAGAATCATCTCTTGTGTTGTTGAAAGAGGGTGATTGCTATGGCCAGTGTGTTTTCTTGGCAAAACTCTGTTAGCCTTTGCTCTGCTTCATTTTGTACTCCAAGATCAAACTTTTTTGTTACTCCAGGTATCTCTTGACCTCCTACCTTTGCATTCCAATCCCCTATGATGAAAATGGTGTCTATTTTCAATGTGAATTCTAGAAGGTCTTGTAGGTCTTCATAGAGCCGTTCAACTTCAGCTTCTTTGGCATTAGTGGTTGGGGCAGAGACACTGATACTGAATTGTTTGCCTTGGAAATGAACAGAGCTCATTCGTTTTTGATGTTGCACCCAAGAACTAAATGTTGACATGTACTAAATTCTTTGGTGTTGCCCCTTTTATTCTTGAACACACAGCTTTCCTAGAAGGTTCAATCTGGTGCTTTGTGCTTTGCCTGTCAAATTGTTCTCTGCACCTTCCAATTCCTGAAGTCTTGACCAATGTGTCCAACCTCCTACTTGATTTTGTGTACTTGAAAGTTGTATGTCAGATCTCACATGGATAAAATAAAAATCTTGGTCCCCAAAACCTGTTTCTCTGTGGAGGTATTTCAGAGAATCCAGCTTCTCAAATCACATTTCTAAGGATCATCCTTAACATATTTCCTTCCCTTCACCATCCACATGTAAGTCATGAGCAATTCTTGTTTTTCTGTAATACTGTAATCTGAAGCTTTCTCTTCCTTTGTATCTAGGCTCTAGTCCCTTATCTGGACAAAATTAGCATTATCTGTGACTTAGACTTCTCTGTGACCTGCCATTTTTTCTCCACTTCTTTTATTCTTGTCCTCTTAGCAATCCACTCTTCTTATTCTGTTTATCAGAGTTATAGTTTAAGAATGAAAACCTTATCTATCACTTCAGTGCTTAGAACCCTTCAGTTACCTCCTGTTGCACTGAGGATAATAACTAAGTTTCTTATTGTAGCACACAAGACCCTACTTGATAAGATTTCTGCTGACTACTGTTACCTGAAATAAATGCTTTCTCTCCTTTCTGCACTATAATACTCTGGCTGTACTGTGGGCTTTCCCTTTGCTCTTTTTTCCTTTTTCAGTAAGCCATGCTCTTTAAAGTATCAGAGCATTTATACTTCATAGTATCTTAGCCTTAAATGCCATCTCCAGGATCTTTGCAGAGCTGTCTTCTTGTATAAGACTACTCCAGGAAACCCTGAACACTGAAAGAATCCATCAGAAACTGATAAAATGGTTATCCAAAGGAGTGGCTGGGGACTAAAAGGGCCTAAATGTAACTGCTCTGAATTTATTTTTTACTATTTTTACTTGGAAACATGTAAATTTAAAAACAAACTTTTGTTGGTGGCACTGTCATTCCTAAAATTGAAAACAAGCAGAAGCCACTCACAATAAACATTTGGAAAATGAGGAGGAAAGCAATTGTAAGGACTTCTGCTTTTGGACATTATGGAATAAGGAGGAGCAGATTCATCCTGCCACTTTAAATAAAAAGGAAACAGATAAAACATATGAAATACAGTTTTTAGTCATTGTACAACTCACAGTATAGGACTGTGATCCCTCAAGAGAGAAAGCTGAGGTGAGGCCAACTGCCTACTGGAAGTTTCCAGGCAAAAGCAGAGGAGATAGAATTCAGGGAGGCCCAGGGAGCAGGAATTTTTGAGGGCATCTCATTCAGTCTTTGACTGAGTCCTGGTCTTTGTGTGATGAGAGGAAATGACCCAAGGCCAGGGAGCGAGCCGCTGGTGAGCAGGAGGCGAGGTGACTGACTCTCAGAGCGCCTTACAAGCTAAGAATATTTTCTATTCTAGTAACTAGTTTGGAAAGCTGTCTAACATATGCGGCCTTGATTTTTGAGTCCTCAGGAGGTTATAGCATTTTAATAGGCTTAATCAGTGAGATAAAGCAGGCCTACACCAAGGCTTTCTGGGACCTGCCCTAATAAAATTTAAAAGCAAGCCATAAGCTGTTTCAAGGTAACCTGAGTGCTTGAAAATAATTCATTACTATTTAAAGGAATAAAACTAAGTCCAGCAACTAATGACATGAAACATCCAATGCTAAGCGTTCAATCAAAAATTACGAGGCATCCAAAGTAACAGGAAAATATAGCCATAGCCATGAGAAAAACAACTGAACACAAAACATAACCAGGAGTAATAGGGGTGATAAAGTGCCTACCAGGTGTTAAAATAGCTGCCAGAAAATAAGTTCCATATAGTCAAGAAAGTCGGAAGAAAAAAAAAAAATGATGAGAGAAATGGAAGAGATAAGTAGTTCATTAAGTTAAATACATAATCATCACATGACCTACTCCTTATCCAAGAGAAATAAAAACTTCTGTTCATTTGAAAATCATTATTCAAGTGTTTATAGTAGCTTCATTCCCATATCTGAAAACTGGAGACAATGCAAATATCCACCTACTGTTAAATGAATAGATAAAGTCCAGCACATCTATACAGGACATACTATTCAAAAATAATGCAGAATGGAATACAGACACATGCAACAACATGGATAGACCTCATATTGACTATTCCAAAAGCCGTTTCCAAAGGTTGCATATTCTGTTATTTGATTTTGGGAAAATCAAGAGCTATAGGGATGTAAAAATAAATGGCGTTTCCAGGAGCTGGGAGTGGGGGAGGGCTCAATCACAAAGAAGCACAGAGCAGTTTATTATGGTGATGGAACTGTTTGTATATTGATTTTGATGATGTTTCTAGGAATATGCATTGTCAAATCAAAATGAGATGTAAAAAGGTGAATTTTAAGTTATGTAAATTATATATCACTAAACCTGATTTTAGAAAATACTAAACATATAAAGTTTGGGGGGAAAATGGGAAGCAACAGTAACTCTCACTCATTCCTGTTGAGAGTGTGTTAGTTATATAGCCACTTCAGAGAAAAGGGAGTTTCTTATAAAGCTTCACATAAATTTGCCTGGCATCCCAGTAATCTCACACCTATATATTCACCCAATTAAAATAAAATCATAGACAAAAACTTAATACATAAGGACTTACATCACTTTATACTATATAGCAAACTATAAACAAATACACCAAAAAAGCAAGCAGAAACCCTAGAAAACCCCAGATGACCACTAACTGGTGAATAGATAAATTCTGATGTGTATATGTAATATGTGCACGCACACACACACATACACACACGATGAAATGCCATTTATTAATAAAGATAGACCATATTGTGTAATTTTCATTACATAAATTTCCAAAAAAAAGAAAGCCACCTAAAATAAACCTTTGGAACTTGACAGCAAATCAGAGGACAAGGATAACAGTGGTATGCATGTTGCTTAAAAGAGCTAGCATATGAAAGCAACCCAGATGTCCATTGGTAGACCAATGGATAAGAAAGTTGTGGTACATATGCACAATGGGATATTACACAGCTATTAAAAAGAACACATTTGAGTCAGTTCTAATGAAACTGGAGCCTATTATACAGAGTGAAGTAGATCAGAAAGAAAAACACCACTACAGTATATTAATGCATATATATTCTTTCCTAGAGAATCCCATGGACAGAGAAGCCTGGTAGGCTGTTGTCCATAGTGTCACACAGAGTTGAACTCGACTGAAGTGACTTAGCATGCATGCATGCATTGGAGAAGGAAATGGCAACCCACTCCAATATTCTTGCCTGGAGAATCCCAGGGAAGCATTGAAACATGTATATCGCCATATGTGAAATAGATGACCAGTCCAAATTCAATGCATGAAACAGGGCCCTCAAAGCTGGTGCACTGGGACAACCCAGAGGGATGGGATGGGGAGGGAGGTGGGAGAGGGTTCTGGACCAGGGAACACATGTTCACCCTTGGCTGATTCATGTCAATGTATAGCAAAAACCACCACAACATGGTGAAGTAATTGGCCTCCAATCAAAATAAATAATAAAAAAAAGAAAGTGGTATGCATGTTAAGGGAGCATGTATAACCTTGGGATAATGGAATTATTCTGTGATTTAATTGTGATGGTTTCTGAAGAATTTGAATGTTAAAATCCTGTCAAATGGATAAACTTCAAATGGTTTTACGGTTTTTTAGTTGCCTCATTAATGTTGATTAGAAAATGGGAACAATGACAGCTATCTGTATAAAAGCCACACAGATTCAATGATTTCATGTAGATGACTTTTAAGTGAATTAATTAGGCTACACATTATTGGGCTTCCCAGGTGGCACTAGTGGTAAAGAACCCCCCTGCCAGTGCAGGAGACATGAAAGATGAGGCTCCAGTCCCTGGATCAGGAAGATTCCCCTGGAGGAGGGCATGGCAACCCGCTCCATTATTCTTGCCTGGAGAATCCCATGGACAGAGGAGCCTGACAGGCTATAGTCCATAGGTTGGAAAGAGTTGGACACAGCTGAAGTGACTGAGCATGCATGCACTCACACATTATCAATTAGAGAAGTTTTACTCTCTGAACTTGAAAACAAACTAGAATGTACAAGCCAATGAAACTAACTGGATATAAATTAACATACCCACAAAAATAGAACTGTTTCAAGTGATTTTTGAAAGACTAGTGATTGTGTTCTTTGTAAACTGTATTATTTTTATTTTTTACTTAGTTATTTTAATTGAGTTATTGATATATAACATCACATTAGTTTCAGATATACAGCAACATAATTGGATAATTGGATATTTGTATATATTGTGAAATGATCACTGCAATAAGACTAGTTTAAGTTAGTTTTTTTTCTTGTGGTGATAACTTTTAAGATTTGCTCTCTAAGCAATTTGCAAATATGCAATACAGTATAATAAATTCTGGTCACCTTGCTATACCTTACATCCCCATGACTGACTTATAACTGGAATTTTGCATCTTTTGGTCATCTTAACCAATTTTTTTATCTACCTGATCTGTATCTGTGAACTTGTTTTTGTTTGTTCTTTAATTTGTTTTCTGCTTCCATGTACAAGTGAGATCATGATATTTGACTTATTTCACTTAGTATAGTGACCTCCAAGTCCACCCATGTTTTCTCAAATGGCAAAATTTCCTTTGTTTTATTGCTGAATAGTATTCCATTGTGATATATATATATCTCACATCTTCCTTATCCATTTATCAAGGATGTAGGTTACGTCCCCATCTTGGCTACTCTAAGTAAAGGTGCACTGAATATGGGGTTGCGTATATCTTTTTAATTTAGTGCTTCCGTGAGATATCTGTCAAAGATAAAACAGGGGCGCAATTTTCAACAGCACAGAGTAATTTTGTTTTTAGGAATTATGTTGGTTTTGCCATCTTGAAACAATAATATTTAAATTACAGGGTAAAGTAAGTAAACAGTTATGCAATTATAATTGGAAACAGATGGATTTCCAATGCAAGAGAAAAGTACAGTTATAAAATTTAAGAACATATTAAGTAAATCTTTTACGGCTTAATATGAATTGGATGTCTCAATATTAACTCATAACTTTTTAAAGATGATTTTGTTATCGCTACATTGAAAAAGCTTGGAGGCACTAACTTCTCAGGACCAGTGATAATTCCTAGCATTTCTATTTTATTCCCTAATACCATAACTCATTCAAGGAATTTAGGGTTCTTTGAAGAAATGGCTGATTTCATCTCTGGTGCAGAGAATGCTCTGGGTATTCCTGGGATATCGTAGATATACTTTCCAGTCTGGATGTACTGGAAAGCTGAGAATATTTAAGGACAGATGTGGTCATTAAAAAAGACATAGAGCCAGTTTAAGGTGTTCCTAGTGTCCACAGTTGATTTAACTCAAGTAACCGTAAGAATAATTTTAATTAATTGTACTGTAGCATTATTAATATATTAAATAAGTCCATAATCATTCACAAGAAAGAAAAATCCAAAGTAAAGCCAAATAGTGACAGCAATTTAAAAATAGTTTTTAAAATTATTATTTTATACTGGAGTAATTAGTTCCATATGCAAATATCTATTCTGTTTTAGAGTTTTAAATAAAGAGATACTTATTCTGCCTTTCTTCTGTCAGCTCCATGTCAGGGTGATTGAATGAAAGCTCTGTTTCTTCTTTTTTTTTCTTTTGTTTAATAGATGACTTCTTGAATAATACAAATAAAAGAGAAAACAGACATATGACGTTTTGAATTACCTAGTGAAATGTTAAGGCCATCAGGGAACATCACCGAAATCATTTTATCAATGAGTAATCGATAAGGAATCCGATGTGAATGCTGTGCCATGCGGGCGTCCCTAGTAACTCAGATGTACTATCTCTGTGTACCATGCTGGTAGCGTGTCAGGAAATGTCATTCTCCAAAGGCAAGATCAGGCTGTCACTACCTTAACCTTGAGGGTTTGGGGCTGGGGTAGATCCAGAAGCTATGTTCCTTTTGACATTATGTAATAGGAAAGTGATCTCTGGTTCCTCTGCCTTTTCTAAAACCAGCTTGAACATCAGAGAGTTCACGGTTCACATATTGCTGAAGCCTGGCTTGGAGGATTTTGAGCATTACTTTACTAGCATGTGAGATGAGTGCAATTGTGAGGTAGTTGGAGCATTCTTTGGCATTGCCTTTCTTTGGAATTGGAATGAAAACTGACCTTTTCCAGTCCTGTGGCCACTGCTGAGTTTTCCAAATTTGCTGGCAGATTGAGTGCAGCACTTTCACAGCATCATCTGTCAGGATTTGAAACAGCTCAGCTGGAATTCCATCACCTCCACTAGCTTTGTTCGTAGTGATGCTTTCTAAGGCCCACTTGACTTCACATTCCAAGATGTCTGGCTCTAGATTAGTGATCACATCATCATGATTATCTGGGTCGTGAAGATCTTTTTTGTACAGTTCTTC